>JXSR01S017471.1:0-18632 GCA_000969725.1 Ophiothrix spiculata
GCTTGTAATTAGGATTCTGGGAAACAATACTTGATGGTGGTTAAGGTCATATCTATAAACCTAAACGGATATAAAGGCATATTTCATAGAAATTAATAATTGAAGTCATATCAATGTAGATACAGTATTTGATATTAGTTATTGTTGATTACTTGTGGTTGTTAGTACAGTTCAAGGGAATTCTAGTTGGTTTCTTGTGCTTTTTATGTTTCCAATACTAAGGTGATTAAGGAATTTTCGAGGAAGACATGTGTAAAGCAAAGAACACAGTTGTCCCGGCAGCTCTTGTTTAAGTAATTGTTTCCCACCTCTGGATATCCTCCAAGTGCTCGTTGCAGCACTTACTTTATAGCCAATGAAATACAGTATCTTTTTACTGATGACTCGAATTACATTTGTACTAGTATGTGAAAGAATGATTTTTAACTAATAGATGAAGGCATATGTCGGTTTTTTTATAACGATGATTATTAAATGCTTCTAAGCATGCCTTTATGGCAAGCTTGGAAAACCGCTCAATCAAATTCGCAAAAAACGCTTGTAATTAGGATTCTGGGAAACAATACTTGATTTTGATTGTGTTGACTGCTTGTTGTTTTTGCTCTTATTTCTTTATTCGAAAAAAATTTGCTTTTTGTTTCCAAATTTACGACCCCAATTAACATGATTAATTTTAAGAGAATTATTCAGAACATGACAAAGGCGTATATAGATTATAAGGGAAAAAAAACGAAGACCACCAGTACCCAGTGGGCAAAACTTTAAATTTCAACGATGAATCAACGTTGATATTTCAACTCAACCATTTTTCAACGTTGAATAAGCTTGAAGCTTCAAATAAACTAGTATCAACCTCTTTTCAACCTGCGGTTTAATGTTCAACCTGTTTTCAACGTTGAAATCTCAACCGTATATTTTTTCTTAATTTCTCTTTTCATGATCGACCGCATATGACGTTTCACTGAGTTTTTCATTGAAATTATTTGAATCATTAACACCTTTACAACATAGGGCAAACACATGAATCAAGTTTCATTTTGGTCATGTTTAAAATCTAATAAATACCTAATCTTTAGGTTGAAACAATGTTTCACTTTTCAACCATGGAAGTTACGATTCAACGTTGAATCAACGTTGAACGTGCCTGCTGGGTATTCACTTGTCAAGCAAAGGATAAAATATTGTAAGAGTAGCTTTTTTCTTCCACTTCAGAAAATGTAACCATTTCAGGTGTTTGTTGTTTCAGTTAGCTCATGTGAAAGAAAAATACAATGCCCTTTCCTTATTTTGGAAACATTAGACATCCAAATTGTATTTGTATGTCAGAGGGTTAATTTTAACTTTTAAATATTCTATTAAGTATGTTTTATCAATACATTTTTTGGATGTGTCTCGAATGTGTCTTCATATTGGTTGTTTCAAGCGTGATGACATTGTACAGTAAATAACAAGGCAATGTGCACATTGAAACATCCCCTATCACTTTTATTTTGTAGGTACATATATTATATTTCAATGTTATTATAACCTGGGATCACAATTACTTGCAATGTAGGTTTGCTCACACTAAAACTAATACTTAGATATAGTGTTTAGAAATATTTAAACAAAAGACAAAGTTAAAGCTTTGTTAGTAAAAAAAAATTAGAAAAAACCCTGCGACCTATTTATGTATTCTTGGTCACTTCAAAGCCGATATAAACTAACAAGAAAATTGTATTTACAACGTAAAAACGTCTATACTTGAACTTTTTAAAGGTAATATTGAATCAAGTTGAAACTTGATTAAATCATGTTTTCTTGACATACAGTGGGAGGTACAAACAATATGGAAATTGAAGTAGTTGTCATTAAAGAATAGTTTGAATATTGTGTGCTTTAATATTTAAATCTACCAAATGATCGTACTGATTAAGCGGACTGGATCACTTATATATGAAACTCTTTGTAAATATAATGTAATATATAGGCAAATAGACATTTTTTTTTGAAAAAATAATAACCATCCATCCCAAAAAAACCGTAAATGCGGCCTCTTGTAAGCCCTGTGTTTTCTTTTGATTGTCCTAAAATATGCAGATAATTTATATTTACGATCATTTTCTTGTAATAAAACATTGTTGGTGTTTTAAAGTAAACACAAGCATTTGCTACATTTGTGGTTCATTTGAAATGAATGGTCACTATATGGTGTAAACTAAAACAAGTGTGTAGTAAAGAGTAAGGCATATGTACTAGTCACATTTGTGACCGTCCATCCCAAATTTAGCCGTAAATGCCAATTCTTGTCATTTTAACGTTTTTAATTATTTGCAAAGACCATGCTTTAAGGATTAAAATGACACCTTAATGAACTTCATACGATTTCCAGAAGTCAAGTTATAATCCGTCAAAGGTTGTAAAGGAGTTATTACCGATATAAACGCGTTCAAAGATCAGTAAGTCCTATATTTTCTGTTTATTTTTTTTAAATATGCAGATTTATTTTGACATTTCCTATCATTTTCTTTAAATGAAATTTTGCTGGTATTTTGTAGGAAGCACAAGAATTGTGAATATGTCAAAAATCAATTTCGGCAAATTACGACCTGTAGCTCATACAGGCTGGACAGCCACAATTTGTTATCTGTTGTCATACCCTTAATTCATAGAAATCACATAGAAATCATAAACAATTAACAACGATGTGACATCATAGTGAGAAAGAGGGTTAAGGCCATATCTTGCAGTTTATACGGAAATGATTCTGATTTAACTGGGATAGCAGCAGCAGTATATTTCGAAGAATTCAATGAGCGCCAAGGCCGACTTAACATCAAATGGCAAACTCCAATGCTGTGTGTCTATATTTGATAATGTTTTAGTCCCTTTCCGGCAACCTACAACCAAACCATAACAAGTTACCCTTGTCCATGCAATCATTTTAAGTTGATATAACAATGTGTAGTTTACTATTATTCATCTATTTATTATTTTAAGGGGCCCCTTTAAACTCAACTGGTGCTTACCTTCCGGTTCTAATCGGTTCTGGTCGGTTAGTTACGTCGTCTTATTTTATAGCTTGATCACAAAAATCGTACATCTAATAGGACCACGCGACGCCATCGCTGCTCGCTTTACCCACTGCCCGTGATCCTTTTAAACGGACTAAACACTGCTCGTAGGCTGATCGTACGATTATTGTGACCACAGCTTTAAAAGTATGTAACAATTATTGTTATATATGGTAAACAAAGCCCGGTCATGTGCACTTTGAAGTATGCCTTTACCATGCGGACATTCTCGGTGCGTATCTTTTGATGCACTCGTAGATACTGACAACAAGGCTTGCGTTTACTTTTAAAAAATACTAACAATTGAATCGTATTCAGATTTGTTTGACTAAAATATAAAGATCCGAAATTAGCATCCCAGTGACCCACTTTTATTATCAATGTTCAAATGAAACCTGTTTTTAATAAATGAATAATCCGATATAAACAGACACAAAACGTTTTGCAATGTAAAATCTTTACACTTACCGGTGTTTTGAAATTATTTAGTCTTTCGGTTTTTATTCCTAATTATGGGGTGTGTTTTTTTCGATAAATCAAAGGCACCAAGGAAAAAAAAGCAGTTGGTCTTTATGAAATTGTTTCAATCCATTTTTTGTATAGCTTCTTTCTTTCTCTCTTTTCATATTTTCTTTTTTTTTCTGTTTAAAAAAGAAAAGAAACGGACAAAATGAGGTTAAAGTCGTCCTGTGTTTTGCTCGTTTTTTTAAATACTTTTCACTACTTTAATATGTTTGAACTTCGTAATTTCATTTTGCATAAACTACCAGTATGACAGGAATAGGAGATATATGTATGATATTTGTGGTTTTAGATGTATTTTTTTAAACCTTTGTACTTTAAAATGAGTGCAGTCTTTAAGTTGTTTATACGATAGATGTGGCATTCAATATGTATTAATTTTGTCAAATCTGTCAAATCATTGTACCAATTTGTGATCGATGACACATCTAGAAGTCATTATCATGCTTCTTACTATAACGATAGTAAGGATAACTGTATTCTCATTCCAGTTATACAAATGACGAGTTTAATGTTGAGGAAGAATCAGTACAATAACCTTTCTGCATTTTCATAAATTTTGAAATCAAAATTACCTGTGTATGTACATGTATGTGAAAGGATGATTCTTAATTTCAAGTAATATATTTTGAAACACTTTTTGTCAATATCGTTTGAGTTTTATACGATATTGTAGGTATTCATAGAACATTATATCCAAATTTGAAATTCAGTTTGAATATGATGTATATCAGACGTATCATCGTACTACAACGTATTCAACGATGTATGGTAAAAAGCATGGTCATATGTATCTGCAAGTATTATTTCAACATATCGTCACGCTAGTAAACTTAAAATATATACTATTTCCTGAAACCAAAGGTCGAAGGGCAGTATGATATTCTCAAGCTCAATGAGAGGAAATAGTTTTTAGAATAAAAGAGCAGTTAATATTTGATTTGAGCAGGCAATAGTAAAACTATTGACTGGCTGAAATTACATCAAGTATTAAAAATCAAGTATATTTTATCCTACATATGATAATAAAACGATAATCAGGAAAAAGAGAAAAATCAAAGGAATAGGTTTAGCGTCTTGATGTACAAATGTATTTATTGATTGAGGTGGTAGTTATTTCAAACAACCAAATAATAGCACCTGCGTATCCTGGGCTGCGCATACCAGTAAATAAGTTGTAATAAGTAAAAAGTTGTGCAAACTCTGCACCGATAGACACTGTTATGATATTCTTTTCGTACAAAATGCATGCATCTTTCTCGCAGAAACACCTCCAGAATAACTGAAAACTATAATATAGAAACTGTGACAGGTGCATGTATTACTTGTAGATTCTGTTTAAATGTAAACTGAAACAAATACAAATCACAAACCAACAGATTCAGATTTAGTATGGCAGTCTTTGTTCTTGGTTGTGTCCTGACCTAGTATTCACAGGTAAAATCTTCATTCGTGAACTATATCAGATTTGTTCTTGGTAATTCTGTAATCACGTCGGTGAGAACCATCTATCAGGTTTACAAAGCAGATACCTATGAGGGTATTCAAACTTCACTCTACCGTGTGAGTTGAACAAATGATGAATGTAAAGGTTCAAAAGAATTTTACAATATATTTAACATGATTTTTTTATTTATAAAGTTAAATAGTACTACGCACTGTACATGTACATTTCTTATTCTTTCTTTTCTTAAGTTACGTGGTAAGGTTACCACGTAACTTATTTGTTTCTTGCCATTTCGTCTTCTTCTTCTTCTTTCTGGCAATGGTATCAACTCAAAAAACAATTAATCGGATTTCAACTAAACTTGGTCACAAGCATCTATGGGTGACAAGCTTAAAAAGTTATCACATTTCGTGACCTCAAGTTTGACCAAGATGTCACAGGGGACAAGGTCAAATTTTCAACTTTGTCCGATTTCAACATTTGAGGTGTCAAATTGTTCGTCTCTGTCCAGCGATCAAAAGTGACAACAGTGACCCCATTTTCCGATCCTTCCTTGGGGGTCAAAGGTCAAAATAAAAGTCAATGGAAACGTCAAATTATCAACTTTGACCGATTTCAATGTTTGAGGTGTCAAATTGTTCGCATTTGACCAGCAATCAAAATTGTCAACGGTGGCCCCATCATCCGACCCTTCCTTGGGGGTCAAAGGTCAAAAGAAAGGTCAAATTTCCCGATGTTAACACCTCAAACGTTAAAAAAGGTTAAGGTGTAAATTTTTCATCTTGGACCAGCGATCAAAAGCGTCAATTGTGACCCCGTCATCCGACCTTTCCTTGGAGGTCAAAGGTCAAAAGAAAGTTCAAATGTTCAACTTTGTCTGATGAAAAAGGTTAAGATGTCAAATTGTTTGTTTATCAAAAGTGTCAATAGACCTTTCCTTGAATAATTCTAATTGCATAAATTGATTATAAACCAAATTTCAAATGTATGAAACATTTTTAAAAATTCGTCTGAGGTCACAAAGAGGTTCTAGTCTCCACTTTTCATTAAAAAAACCTCAAGAACCCAACCACGTAACTTCCCTCGTGCCATTTTGAAAGGCACAACGTTTCTAGTTCTATCTTTTTTCTTTATTTATTTTCCCTTGATTTAATTCCAAGTCCTTTTTTTAACTCGGCAGACGAAGTCACCAGGCGTAGTTATTCTTGTCATTTGTTTTTTCTTTTACAATAACCACTTCTCCACCACGTAGGATTTCAACTCAATTTGGTAAAATTGGCCAAAATTACAAGTTGATGTTAAAGTGTGATTCTTACTCTTAACAAATCACAACAAATATATTTTGTAACATGATTTTTGTTCTATCGTGTTGTAAATAGCTTGACAATAAATTGTTTACAATCAATGGCTGTGATATGTCAAGCCTACACATTATTCATCTTTGGGAATAGAAAAAAACAGTCTATCACTGCAGGTCAAATAACTACCAAAACTGAAATGTGTCAAATTATTTAAAAACCCATTTTCATGAGTTTTGAATCTAAAATTACATGTGTATGCTAAAGGGTATTCTGTTATTTTAAAATTACAAAAAAATATTTTGTAAGTTGTTTTTTGTCAATATCGTTTAAATACGATATCGTAGGTATTCACAGCAAATGATATCTAATGATACTAGATAGCTTCACAAGTTTGATTTTTACTATCAGATCTGATGTGTCATCTTACTACAAAAGCATACGATGTATGGTAAGAAGGAATTAAATGTCTAGACTGCAATACCATTTAAATTGTAACTTTGGTTTGCTACATTCGCTTGATCTCAAATATTATTCTTAACAAATGTTAAGCTTACTGATGGCTTTAATGATAATATATTATCAAGACCTTGGGAGTTCAAGAAATATAAAACGCTATAATGGATTTATGGTTGTAATTACTTAATTATCATTGTGCACTAATCTGTTTATATTTTAAGAGATTTCTAAATTATCTTTATCAAGACAAGGTAATATACTGATAATGTTATTAAAAATATGAATAAGATGTAAAAAGATGAATTGAATGTCCAAAGATGTTCTACAACACATTATTTTAGACGTACTTGGAATAGAACAATAAGCAAAATAGCATTCTATACACGAAAAAACATAAAGTACTTCATTAATTAATTCCGAAAGACCGCCAGTCCATATTTGCCAAAATTGACTTTTTTATACCAATGTGTTGCTTTACAAAGTATTTTAATGGAATAAAATTTTGTTTTTTGTTAAAGCTACTTTAATTAATTTTTCCAAAATGACTTTTGTAAAATGTGACTACCCAATACAAAACACAGTTCACGCTGCTTTTATTTTGTCAGAAATGTCGCATCGTGGTGGCAAAGAATACCATTGTTGATATTTAAGTTTAAAAGTTAAGATAAAAAGTGTGTTTCATGGAGTTGTAGTCAGAATTTACATATTTTTCATAAGGTCTTATTTCTATTCAAATGATCAATAAAAGATTACATAAAAATAATATGAGCTTTAAATAAAATTTATTTCAATTATATGTTTTTGTAGTTGTTGGCGTAGTACCTGTCATCATAAAGTAGTAAAATAAAATAATAAAAATGTAAGGTAATACACACACTTATCAAAAAAATGGCAACATCGGTGGATTGAGATTTTGGTGCAGAATTCAAAAAGCATTAAATTTTGTTTAGCGTTTGTATTAAAATTGGTCATCCAAGTTGTATTGATATCTTTAAGAAGTTATTTTCATGATTTTTTCCTGTTAGTATTGAGATTGATTTACTCTTATTTGAATATTATTGGTGGGGCTAGGGATTTAATTTAATGATGGCGGATGCTCGCCTCTTTAGTGCTATATTCAGTCAACAGTCTCTGAGACCTGATATTTTCCTTGAAGCTGTTAGTAAATATAATCAGTCTCTATCCCTTGAAAAGCAGTCATTCAGTAACTGTCTGTTAATGTCATCCAACAGGTAATCTATTGGATTTTCATGATGCGCATGTGTATTTGGATTGATGCTGTTTACTCCTTGGTGGAGAAATCTGTCACCAAAAAGCAGTGTGCAGTAGAGTGTGACACTGTCATCAAGAAAGATGATCAGTTAAAACGCAACTTGGACATGTTCTTAAAAACAATTACAGTGTTTTTCAAAGAATGTCGATATATCGGATGTTATCGATGATTTCCTCAATTATCATAAGTGTTTTGACTCAAAGCAGCTTTAACCGTAACATCTACGCCATGTTTTATCATCAGAGAAAGATGGCAAGAGTCGTCAGTTTGATTTTGAACCCTTAATACACCCATTCTTAAATTTTCCAAACCCAAATTTAACCCATACTCATCAGCAAAAGCAATGTGGCAGCACCTTTAGGTCCCTGTTCAGTTCCTCAATCTGATCTACGTCCCAATTCTTCGCTGTCTGTATCCAAGCGTGATATTTTTTTCCCTTTCGTTATTTCGTTACTCTACACATATGAGTGAATAATTCAAAAAAAAATTCCAAGAAAATAATTCTACACGGGTTTACTTCACTATCCTAGCATTACTAAACGATCAAATGTGCTCATGGGTTATATTGCAAGAGTGCGTTTATGCAAAGAGATTGAAGTCTTCCCTGTGTGAATTCTTTCTGGAATGGCTACTTATACACGATTTATTGGCATTAATACTAGAGTCCCTTGGACGTCTACAAATTCTGGAAATCATTAGGCAATAACCGAAACGTATAGCTACAGGACAAATGATTTATTCTTTGTTAGAGTGTCTATGGTCCTTATTTATTGTCTCTCTTAACATCGCTTTTGAGAGCAACAACAATTGTTACTGGAGCAAAATAAGCTAAAGACACTATTTCAATGCATAACACCAGAAACAAAACTACCAAAAAAAATAGAAACTGAACTATGAACAGCTATATTAGCAAACACAGAGATTTACGACATGTTGCAATACTTTTGATGATTGTGTGTAGATATAAAAATATAAAACCTCACCAAAGATCTATACTTGATTTATAATACTTGGTAAAAGCACAAATTGAAAATTAAAAGAGTTTTCAGGTAACTTTTCAAAGTACCCCACCATTTTATTAGGTTAGAATTATAGTTAGGATTAGGGTTAAGGATAAGATAAGGGATTTCGGTTAGGGCTTATTTTAACTTGAAATTTAGGATTATGATGTGGAATTAGAATACGAATTTAAGAACTTTATGGTTAGAATATCAAAATTCATGGTTCAGATATTTGTTTTTATTGGTTGTCTACAAAATTAATATACTTCATAATTTTCATTGTTTAGTGTTTTGAACATCATTAAGGCAATAATGAGTTAGAAATAAACTAATATTTTTGATAAGGCATTGCTAAAGTCGACATTACTAATCAGAGAAAAGAAATTTGAACAACGTAAATATGAAACTCAGCTACATTGTCTAAAATTGAATTTAAACAATGGGCATTCTTCGTCATTTTAATGGAATATTCTTCTCCGATAAAATATAATTTCAACAAACAAATATCAGCATCTTGCCCGCTACAAAGTTTTCATAGAAAACCTTTCAAAATGATATATATGATATTATTAAAATGATATTAAAAATATTACTAATTGCAAAGTATTCATTCTTGAAAGAAAAATCGTAAATGCCATTAGAAATAAACACTCAGTTGTTACAAATTGTATATTTTGTTTTGTTTCATTGAATAATATTTTTTATTATGATTATATGTCATGAATTGTATTAAGGAATAATGCTTCAGTTTTTTCAAAAATCTATAGTCTATTTAGGGTTGAATTGAAGAAGAAGTATTTTGATAGAGTAAACACTGTGCTGTTATATAGCAGGATTTCATGAGGAACATTACCATTGTTGTTAACAGAGGTAGAAACCGTCATCTAACTTTGAAATATATTTTTCTGAGTATTAAACGTTTTGTGCTCAGAATTGTTGTTATTAGTTTATGTGCAGTTTACCAAGAGAGTGTATTAGGCAAGATGTGTTAATGATTTGTTTAGAATCGAAGCTGGTTCTGATATGCACTGTTATCTCATAAATTTGTTAATTTTATAATAGAGTTATACTGTATCCTATAATTAATAGGTATGTGCAAGAAGACATATGTGACCCATCATATCGAAGGAACTTTAAGGTCGTCATGGTAAATTACGAGGTACGGGCCGTTGAAGCTGAGCATAGTCAAAAACCATGTTCAAGGTCGAATTTCTAATTTCATCAGAAACGTTACCTTTGAAGTGAATTCTATCATATTAATCAGGTTCCAACATCCAAAACATAAAACAAATGTTTTAAAAACTGAGATAAAAATCCTTTATCCATTCAAGTTTTACCAGTACAGAAACTTACGACTCGGTTTTCTCAGAACTATAGTTTTCTGAATCAGCACAATGCCTTTTACTAATTGGGATGAAACTTTGCAATCGAACATCCAATAACCAACAGCAAGGTGTCATTTTAAAGCTTAAAATATAATCTTTCAGATGAAACCAAAAAATCAATTTTCATTTTGGGACCCTTAAGGTACCTTTCGATATGACGGGTCACATATGAAACAACATTTACTTCGAAAAGGTTCTGCTAAGTGTCATGAAGGAAGTGTTATTTGAAAATGCTTTAACAATGCTCATGTCACACATCTGTATCAGATTAAGTCATTTTATCTGAAGTAACCTTCTCATTCCTTCCTGTTACTTCTGCATATCAAGATATCCATGACAGGTTTCCTATCTTGTCGTAGAATTGATGGGTAATTTTAAGACAAACGACAATGTAAAACAGTTCAAAAAATGCACGCTAAATATTAATTTAGGGGCAATGATGACAAAGTACCTTGCCCAAGGACACAGCACGTTAACAAAAACGAGAATCGAACTCAAAACATATGGATTTTGAGAAGGGCACCTCATTCTACTCGGCCACTAGTCCATCCAGATAGACATCGCAAGCGAACGCGAAGCTCTCGCTTGTAGAGTGCTGTATTTATTTATTTCATTTGTGAAGTCCATATATTTATTTATTTATGAGGTCCATCTAGATCAGTACTGATCTAGATGGACTACTTAGCCACACGTGCTCCTAAAAACGCATAATTGCGTAGATATTATATGCCGTCGATGATTTGACATACGGTATTGTTAAGTACATATGTGACCCGTCATAGGTACCTTAAGGTTGGCATAGTGAATAACGAGATACGGGCCATTGAAGCTAAGCATAGTCAAAAATCACGTCCAAGGTCAAATTTTCTAATTTCATCAGAAACGTTACTTTTGAAGTCTACTCTATCATATTAATCAGGTTCCAACATCAAAAGCATAAGAAAAATGTGATAAAAACCAAGATGAAAACCCTCTCTATTCAAGTTTTACCAGTATAGAAACTTCAAACTCGATTTTCTCAGAACTATAGTTTTCCGAATCAGCCGGATATCTTTTGCCAATTTGGATGTAACTTTGGAATCGAGCATCCAATAACCAAACGTAAGGTGTCATTTTAGAGCTTTAAATCTCAGCTTTCAGATGAGACCACAAAATCCATTTTGATTTTGGAACCCTTAAGATACCTTTCGATATGACGGGTCACATATTTGCTAACCGAACATCCATGGTAAGAGAAGCTTTTGTCCCATGTTCAGACCGCAATGACAAAACTGTCACGTTTTCACAATGAGTTAATGTGGATGTGCTTGATAACAATATTATTCCAGAGCCTAGTGATCCCCGGCTACGATTAGCCTGATACAGGGTACCAATGTAACCGAGTGATACTTAATTGCAATGAGTCAAATAGAAATTTGTATTTCTTGGAACAGGGTTACTAACCCCAGTGACTATTATAACGGTGCTATCATTTTCAAAGTTCTGCATCCTTGAGGCAATATTCAGAACTGTGAACATGCCATTGCCACCTTTTTCCTCGAGGGCACTACCTAGAGCATTGTAACGAAGACGTGCAGCAGAATTAACTCCCATTTTAAAACTGCCTCTCACCCAATTTTATTTCTTCACATGTTGCTCTCGATGACCCCTATTTTGAACATCCCCTCTCACTACATGATCCCCATTGTCCGAAGTAAATGCTCTCACTGAATGACGTTAATTTTCATACTTACATTTTTACACTAATTGACTGACCATATTTTTTTTAAATAAAATTTTCTCAGTAAATGACCACTTTTATTTTAAAAGGTTCAAATAATAATATTTTAAGCAGTATCAGAAAACCTGATGATGTCAGAAGTCAGTTTTGCTATTGAAACTTTGGTCATAAAATCAGCTGCAAGTTAATACACAATGTACGCCACCACGTTTTTTAACAGTTTTGTGCATTTCACGAAGAGGGAGAATACAGAGCAAGACGCAAGGCACGTTTACGAGAGACGGTTATATTAAGTGATAATGACAGATAATATATATGCAAATGAATAACACCAAAAATAAAGTAAATGGAAGTAAAGATAACAGAAAATATACGGTATTGTTTAAAGCGTTTATAATTGAGTTTCTTTCGACAAAGTAAAACACGATTGACCTCTTGAACATTCACAATCAATTTAATGAAAGAAACCATATGATTTTGTTTTTTTAAACAGGCTTAGAAAGCTCACAGCAATAATAAAGTACATTTATACGGGTTACAGAAAATGGTGATTAAAATACTGTAGTTGCAGAAAGGTAATGAATAGAATCATTCATCTCTAAAAGAAATATAAAACCTGTTTGAAAGTAAATATGATAGTACAAATAAAACATTGATGAATGTACGCCAACACGTTTTTTGAACAGTCCTTTATATTTCACAAAGAGGGATAGCAGAGCTGGTATACATATCAATCGTGCACTTTATGGTAAAAGCATGAAACTTTGCACAGAGTTTATTTAGGGTATTTGAAACACTTTTGGGATATGGTACATATTGTACATCTTTCAAGATGGCCGCCAGGGGTCAATGCACTTTTGTACATGGGGTAAAAATTTCAAGTTTGTCCGATTTTGTTGAAATTGGTCTCAAATTGTTCATTTTGAGCTCAGGATCAAGAAAAAGAATAGTTTGATTGGTCTCAGATGTACATATAAAATGGTAATACAGGTTAAAGGTCAAATCATCAGTTTTCAGAACGTTTTTTCGGTAAATACACTTAAATTCTGGGATATGATATAAAAATTGGATCCTGCATGTGACACTACGTTGATCTGCTTGACCTCCTGAAACGCATCAAAGAGGCTAGTGAGAGGAAAAGGCTACTTTTAAACACCAAGAAAACCAAGAAATAGAACTAAGGAGGATTACATCATTGATGGGCAACAGATAGAGGAAGTTGAACAGTTTGAGTACCAAGGATCAATGATTAATAACACCGATGGCAGCACAGTGGAGATTAAGAGAAGACTGGCAATTGCTAGGTTGACAGTACAGAGTATGCAAAATATCTGGAAGAGTCGTGGAATTTCCATCAGCCTAAAAATACGTCTTCTGAATCCTGATGGGAATTGAAGTTTTAGATCCATCTCAAAGGATTGTTTCTAAATGTATGCTTGGTATGCAGCTCGCTTGATGAGTTCTAGTAGGACCGCTTTAGTTGGGGGAATGTTCTCTAGTGTACGTGATTTCTTGGCAAACAGATATATTCTTGCATCATTCACTTCTGTTAATTCACTAATTCTGTGATAAAAAACAACAACAACATAACGATCTAATAGAGCAAGAGATGCCTCACTAATACTATTTGGTATTGTCTTAAGTTCTTTAAAGGCATACTTCAGGGAAGGATGACTGTAGCCCAGGCTGTTTTCTTTCCTATACCTGCAAATTGAGAGACGGTGTCACAGCCTGACAGCGCGTGAAACACACCTAGAACATGTCTCTTGGGGCCAATATATATCTCATGAATAGCTGTGTATCTAAAGTTAGAGCCAGTCCCGAATGCAATCCATAGTTCTTCAGGTTTAATTGTAACAAATATAGATACTGTTATAACGACAACATCGATATCCACTGTTCGGATACATAACTTCAAAAGTACTTTCCTGACAGCATCTGCAGCATGCAGGGGCAAGCGAGTGTCTGCTTCTTCTTGGTTTTACACCACTAAATTACTACAGGGAACCAAGACTTGGCCAAAATGGGAACTATTTGCTCACGGGGCATCCAGAGAACCTACTTTAAAAAGCTTAAAATTGAGCTATAATGTATTTTATTTGTCAGAAATTACTCCGCCAGAGTGATTCGCCGAATATTGGCCTGATCCCAGTTTTTTGCCAATTCATACTTGGGAAAGCAGGGCGGTAATGAAATTATTACGTTCAGCGTTTCTAAAAGTGAACATTTTCCAGGTAATACTATGCTGAAATTTTGATCATTTGTAAAATACATGTTGTACTTTCACCCCATAATGCCCGTTTATTCATCTAAGAATTCTGAATATGAGAAAAACAGCCTCAAAAATGACCATTTTATCATATAAAAGTATAGGAAAGGCATTTAGTGGTGTTTAGCTAGATTTGCATATTCAAAATCACTAGAAGAGCGTTTAATGTTTGATCCACCAGTAGCAATTACTTCTTTATTTATTTGCTGAGACCGGAAGCTAAATAGTTCAGTTGTATTGTCATCTATTTGGAGGAATTGTTGTAGATGGTGTAACTCTTCTTCGAGTACCTTTCCTTCTCTGTTCTCTAGTGGTTGCCTTCAAACTATCTGGCAGATAGACATCAAAGACAATATCAACACGCATACAACTTTGTTGTTGGTTTAGTATGTAGGGTTTAAAAACCTTATCAGCATACTCCTGGAATGTTTTAGCAGTGCCATGATGTAACATCTGAACAATCGCAGCCCCGTCCAAGAATTTTGCATCTACATTTGGGGTTTGTGCAGTTTTAATATTGTCAGGTTCCAAGCATTTCAGTAGGTCAGCTTCGGTTGCAGATCATTGCTTTCCATCTACAGAAGCTAAGGATGATGGCACTTAATGATGTTCATGAGCAAATAATGTGTCGAGATCACCATCTCTATTTTGGAGATAGAGTCTTTAACACAAATTACAATTGGCATTTAAAGAGAAAACACTTTACGTTTTTTTCAATGATCGTTTTGCTACTTTGTGTCGAAAAAGAGGCAACTTGTTCCTTTGTAGTGGATCTATGATAGGCTTTGTCCGTTCTTGAAGCCTTTCTTTGACAAATTCAGTTTACTGCTGTTCTCCAAGGATAGCAATCTTTTTGGACAGTTTCGGATACTGGTTTGTCCTTGCTATCATTGGTATTTAGAACCATCAAGTCATTTAGCCCAAGTGATCTGACGTCCTCATAAAATCTAGGCTGTGCTGCTGGATATTGTTAATGGTGCAATTTGTTGTCTGCTACTTCATCGTTATCATCTTCAAATTCAGACAGAACTCTTGATACCTCCGGACCGGCCACCATCCAACGTCGATGTGCTTCAGGGTTTTCAGTAAGGCCACCAGCTCCTCAAGATCCTTTTACTAAGGCATTGTTTTGCTCGTGACACTGATCAATTGCCATTGCTGAAAACTTCCTTGTAGTTTTGTGAACTACAAATTTTCCTGCTTGAAATTCAGTAAAGATGGCTGGATGTTCTTTGGCAAGGTTAGTCATGTCATGAATGTATACTGAGGGCCACCTGAGTAGTGCGTATGATTTAATGCAAACATCCAAGGTATGATCTTTGCTAGTGATTCCATGTAGAGGTCAAACTTGCCTTCTCGAAGAGAGCACACATAGAGTAACAGAAGAACATCAAGTGACAGGGTTTTAAGCAAAAATTTAAACTGCACACTTTTTTCTGCTCTCCAATCATCAAAGTTTGGATAGCTCTGTTCTGATGATGTAGAGTTAGCAGTGGTTAAGTATGCCTCTCGTGCAATATGAAGAGCCTTATCTCATCATCGTTATCACAAGCCTGTAACAGAGCACTTCCAACAAGTACCTTCAAGGTGAGGAGAATATGACGACCCTTTGTACCTTCAGTCATGTCTGGGAAGAGTGTGAATAGATGGGGCAGTAGGTGTAGTAACTCTATTCAAGGCTCTTTGGAGATGTGTTTTACCGAATTTGGCACAGCATGGCCCATGCCATTTAGCATTGTTTGTGATCATGGCAGCTTCAAATCCATCTCCATTATCTATTCTGGTTGCAAGTAGCGTTGATTTCCTGAAACTGAATGAGAATCTCAGCTAAACTTTTACATGTATAAGCACTCTCTGATGATTCTCTTGTTGATTTCATGGGGCTTCTCAATGGCTCAAATATGTCCTCCTGACAAAACATACACATTTCCCAGTCAGTCACTCGAGTCAACCATTACTCCAGCCAGTCATACTAAAAACTTCAGAGCGTGCACCACTGAATATAACAATACATTTCTATAATACTGTACACTGTTGATATGACCTTTGACCACCTGTAACGTTTCATTTACAACATTCAACTTATAGTTAATTATTTGTTATGTATTTCAAGTGATGAGACGATTAGTTTGACACCAATTTCAATGAAATGTCAAAAACCAGAAATTTGACCCATATAATACAGTGTTGAAAAGTGCAATGACCTCTGGCTATGACCTTTGACCTGTCGTAACATTTTATTTATACATCCTACATATGGCAAACTATTCTTTTATATATTTCTAGGGATGAGACGAACAATTTGACACCAATTTTACAGAAGTAGGACAAACTTGAAATTTGACCCCATATAATACAGTGTTGAAAAGTGCAATGACCTCTGGCGGCCATCTTGGAAGCTGTACAATATGTACCATATCCTAAAAGTGTTTCAAATATGTCAAGTTAACTTGGTGGAAAGTTTCATGCTTTTACCACAAAGTGCACGATTGATACCCTATGTGTTGCTTAACAGCTCTGCTAGGAGTACTCTCATACAAATTAAAATCAAATCAACTTTAAAGCCACAATCCTCGCAAGAGTATCACGCCACTGAAATATATGTTTAACTCAGTTGTTCTAGTTTACAAAAAACAGTCTAGAATCACTAGTTAGATACTTTTATTTAACTTGTTATTAACTTGATAATACAAAGCAACATGTATATTTGTATACCGAATACGACTCTAATGAAGTGTGAAATGCAGTTCTAATGTTAGAGTTAAACCATTTTAAAATATTATGAGTTAGGAAATTTTACGAAGACATTTTAATTGCTCAACACAACACTACTATTTCATTTGTGGAACTCAATTTTCGACGACAAAAAGATACTCGTCTTAAATCGTCTTAGAGTAACAGGTATCGGTGCGAATGATTGGTTCGAATTTAGCAATAGACACTTAATCTATTTGCAGTTTTCCATTGTCATTTCAATACAGTAATTTTGCCAGTGGATGGAGTTAGGTAAGTTCTTTTAAATAAGTCATTGTACAACATATTTAAGGTTATGTAAAATGTTAATGTAAAAAACTGATTTATTAAAAAAGTCTTACTTTTGTCAAAAAGTGAGTAAGGTAATAAGTGTAGTAGCATGTCGATATAGAAATGTGTCAGAACACTGTTCTTATGATTTGCGATATCCTCAATGATCATATACAATGTGTGAGACTCAACAAACAATGAGACAGGACCTCACTAAATGGGCGGAAAGTGGCAAATAAATGAATGATAAATAGCCTCTAAATTAAAAATATGATGGTAAGGTCATTTTTACGTAAACCGTGTCCACGTTTATTTTTGTAATTACCTAATAATGCAGGTTAGTGTAATTAATGAATCTACTCATTAAATAGCAACAAAGTTAGCCCAAACCTGTACAAGAATCATGAAAAATTCATGTAAATAAAACTAATACGCAGTGATTTGGTCTTAATTAATCCTGATCAATCATTGACTATTACATAATACAAAACCACCAGTTCACAATGTTGTAGAATACAAGGGATGTTGCCATGGATATCATAACAGAGTATGATTGCTTATTGTATACTTCAAGGCTTACATTATAATTTTTACTTAAAAGATAATGAAACACGTTTCCAAGAACTACATGAAATTTGTGTCTATCTAATCAAACGTAATAACATGTTAAACGGATTGTGTCGTTTTATAACAGCGTCTTCATTACTGTTCCTCTTCCTGAAGAAGAGCCATCAGAATCTGAAAATTACAACAAAAGCAAGACATTAGATAATGACAGATTTGGAATACAAAGACAAAATACAGCTTTGATTGGCTTTAAAATACAAAATGTTTCATTTTAACTTCAGTAATTTCAGGGATATAGTAGTGATGATTGATTGAGCAATTTTGCGGTTTGCATAAACATATTATACAGAGTGGATGGTACCCCATTACCCCACAAAGTGTTTCATAGCAAATGACCAAGAGCCCAATATATGTTAGCAATTAATAGATATCAGTTCCTTCTTTTTATTGATACAAAAAGCAAGGTCACATATGATTAAACAACCTCACTATGAAGTAATAGTTACTGAAATTCAGAAAATCAGCATCAGTAAGAAAAATATATGTTTAAATCAACATTTTCTAAAAAATCGCAAACATATCCGATTTTCATGCCCTTTGTACATGTATTGTGG
>JXSR01S017471.1:34468-44621 GCA_000969725.1 Ophiothrix spiculata
AAACATACATGCTAGTATAAATTGAAAAATGTACACAGCTTTTAAACTTTTTATCTATATTACTGTGACTACAAAGTATAATGGAAAAAGTGCAACACAAGTTGGACCAATAAACATGATAAAAGTGTTATTGAAATTCATAGAAGTGTAAATCAAAATCCACGTTTTTATAATCCAAAGTTTGATATCTTTTTCAAATATGACGAAAGTCCACTTTAAACAAAGCTTGCATTGCGCAACTATTATCACTACAGGGTGTCCCAATAAAAATGCATCACTTTTGTTTTTGATCATATCTCAAAAACCAATGAACAAAATTTAAAATTTTTTTATAATGATAATTAGTATAGTTTATTCTTTTATCTGTGAAATTTTGAGCAAAATCCGTCGAGCCGTTCTTAAGAAAATGAGAATTTTGTAAGAAGACTCAATTTTACTCCATTCCAATGAAGTTTACTACATGAAGTCATGTTTATAAAATGATAAGGCACATTTTATACTATTGATCAATTATTTTAAACATGGCATAGACACTAAACCATGATGTTGATATCTTTTTCATCACTGAAAGTGGCATCGTAATTCAATGGGTAGGGTTTGCTGTTTTACAGCGTTAAAAAGATTTAAACAAAAAAGCAAAAACAAGTTCACGGTTTCTCACGAAAACTTTAACCAAGGCAGAGGTATTTAATGGAAAGTCTATTTGAGATATTTTATGTATCTTTAAAGGTTTATTTTTTCATAAAAAATAAAAAATCTTTATGACTATCTCTCCCTCTAAAAGTGTTAAAAATATAACAGTGTGAACATATTAAACTCAAAATGAAAAAAGCAGTTATTCACTCCCTCGTGAAAAGTGGAATGTCTGTCAGTCCATGATACTTAGTAGCTCATGTTGAATAGTTTTGGTACAGTTTTTAGTACATTTCAAGCAACTTTGCCTTTCACATGTCTACAACTTTGTGTTCTTATCATCGTATTCCTGGTCCAATGCGACATACTTAATCCCGGATGATGAAGGGAGTCGAGTGTGATCAGATATGCTTTCAAGTTTTTATCAGGTTTATTCACATTTTAAATTTCTGTTGTTGTTACTACTGTTGTCATTGTTGTTGTGGTTGTTGTTTTGTAGGTGCTTTCCTGAAAAGATGTTTATCAACAAATAAAATGAGTTTTCCATTTAGAGTAGACCTGCTACTGTGGTGACATGATCATGTCAGATCGATGATAGTTGCAAATGTGAGTTACTGTGGTAAATCCCATTGGAATGGGAAAAAATCGGGTCTTCTTACAAAATTCTAGTTTTCTCAAGAATGGCTCGACGGATTTTGCTCAAAATTTTTACAGATGAAAGAATAAACTATACTAATCATTATCGTGATTTTGTTTTTTTAATTTTGTTCATTAGTTTCAGAGATATGATCAAAAACAAAAGTGATGCATTTTTATTGGGACACCCTGTATAAGTACGAATTTACATGTATTATACAACAGGTTTCATTTTTGGTCCTATACAGATTTAACTACCAGCACTGAATGTTCTAAAAACTGTTGCTTATCTTAGAGAGCTTACGAAACGTAGTACTGTTTCCCCGGTCAAGTTTCATTCTTGATCCATTATTCTTTTGGTAAATAAAATTGATATGGCCAAACAAAAACTTGTATATATCTTATCCTAAATTATCAATAATCACTCAAAACCAACTAGTCACGAAAAAACAAGGCGAGAACCTTACACATTCATTGAAAACATAATGAATACCTTGCCTTTGGACAACTTGGATTTTCGCCTTTACGAAAATGTCAATGATTGCATAATACAAGCCAAATTTGAAATGAAATGTTTCCATATACACATATATGAAACTTTATAAACATAATAACGTTATCTTCAATACCATTTCAAATTCATTAATACCTTTAATGGTCCATATTGTATATTAAAAAAAAACCACGTTTCTTCAAATAAAGAAAAACCAAGAGTAAGAAACCATATCTTGTCAAAATACAGGGTGTATCAAAAAGAAGTTTACAGTGATTAAAGTGATGACATTTCAAAAAGTATGATACATTCTCTAAATTTGCTTTTAATTTTAAGTAAAAGAGACCATTATCTTTCCATAACAGAACAAATTACAGTAGTACGACAACCGAAACAAAAATTATGGTCAATTTTGTAAATTGTAAATAAAATCAGCTGTGCAAAGATTGTCTGGTTCCATACTTGCAATTTTAACTGAAGGTAACATCTTTAAGCTGAAAGGAATATCAAATAAGACGAAACAAATAACTTCTGACGTTTGGAGGCTAAATCCTATCCATTTTTACTTTGTAATTACAGTTTGAATAAACTTTGGATATTTGACCATTGTCTGCCATTTTTTATCACTTCATTTACAAGGCTATTTCACACATTAAAGAAAACAACTTCCCTAGATACTTAAATTCACAACTGTCGTAGCATCAGTAATGATTTTCCAATATCACTTGGTTTGATGTCCTAAGGTCTCTTCCATAAGGGTTAGTTTAAGCAAAAGATATTAACGAATTGATCGACATCTTTTGATCAATTTTAAAACTAATTGCCAAAAAGTGTCGCACTTTGTTAACAGAGCCCTAATTTGACATGCAGGTAATGTTAAAGTTCTATAGTCTTTGTAAAAAGGGAAAAACATAAGGATCCGTCATTATTTTTATTGACTTTGCGCAACCGGTTTTATTTACAATTTACAAAATTGACCATAATTTTCGTTCTGGTTGTCGCACATCTGTATTTTTTTCTGTTATGGAAAGATAATGGTCTATTCCACTTTTTATTAAAAACAAATTTAGAGAATGTATCATACTTTTTGAAATGGAGGCACTTTAATCACTGTAAACTTCTTTTTCTTTTTGATGTATATAAATTCAAATAAATAAACTAAATCTCTAGAATTCGTAATATTAGTCTCTGGATATCAGGTTTAAGTCACAGTATCGATGTCAGTTGCAACCCAAAGTATTTAATGAGTAGAACCACCTGTCAATATCTTGTTGTTTCTTGTGATTCACTTAATTTAATGCAGGAAATTTAACACCAAATTTAATTTTCATTCCTTAAAATGATATTTTACTTTTAATTTAAGTATAACCGATATCAGTCATTTAAAGAACAAACTATCATTTTGAGTTCTCTTGTTTTCTTTCTAAAAGTGCGTATCATCATCTTTGATAAACATATTAAAATATGCTTATCAAAGATGATGATACGCACTTTCGGTGGCGCTTATAGACCACCAGTTAAGGATACACACCACTGAATAAATGTTCCATCCTAAACCAACCGTAAATATTTGCAAAAACAATGTTATATAAATGGCACCTCAAATGTATAACTGAGATAAACACATTCAAAGATCAGTAATCCCTATATTTTCTGTTGATTGTCGTAAAAATATACACATATTTCATATTTCTAAAACTATAAGGAGGTTGACATAGAGCCGCGAATTTTTAATAAAATGACACCACAATAAGATTCATCTGATTTCTAGAAGTCAAGTTATGGTCCGTCAAAGGTTGTCAGGGAGCAAGATGTATAACTTATAAACGTATTCAAGATCAGTAATCCCTATATTTATCTTTATGTTGTTTGTCCTCAAAATTCACACATACATATTTCATAGTTTCAATCATTTTCTTGGAAATGAAACTTTGCAGGTGTTTTGAAGTGAGAACAAGGTTTGTGAATCTGTCAAAAAAGCAATTTCGGCAAAGTACGACCTTGACATGAATTTTCACCTGTAGCGCAAAATAAAGTCTGCTGTAATTACGGCTCATTTGAGATTGACGGTCACATATTTGTTATCGGATCTTTTCCAATTCTTATTTATTAATTATGTGTTTCAATGTGTATATTGCTGCGTTTGTGCGAATAGTATATTTATTGTTAATTGGTATGCACTTTTTATTATCACTGCGGTATGACGTAGATACCATTACAGCCTAAATTGTTATCAATGCAGTGATATGACGTACATGCCATCATTTTAATGGAGAAAAAAACAATGAAAACCAGATTCTGTAAATTTTCATTGCATTTCTTTATTTGGTGCCCAAAGTACTTTACAACGTCGTAATTACGTAACGTCTTGGCCAAAGTAAATGATCTTGGTATCATTGAATAGGGAAAGGAGTCTACCTGGTAAAAATCAAGTTTACAGAGGTTCCCTTATTGGGGGATAGGGAGGGGTCCAAGTTCAACAGTCCCCTGGTGTAGACTTGTTACTAGAAATGGCCTATGTAGACGAGGGTTAATATCAAGCCATTCCGAGAAAGGCTTTATATTAACTATATGTGTATATTGTATACGTGGTCTATTGCTGCGTTTATAACGAAAAAAGAAAAGAAAGTACATGATTAGTTATGAATTTAGCTGATTGCTTGCTTGCTTTCTTGCTGACTTGCTTGCTTGTAATCTTTCAATGATCTTTGATGAATTGTGATTTTTTTCTTGTTTTGAAAAAAAAAACATAGGACACTGATATGATTTTATATGAAAAAAGAGATATTTGTGTCCCTGTGGAAAAGAGAAAAACATGGTAATTAATATATAATTATCTTATTCGTAACGGTATGAAAGTGCATATTTTTGTAGCGTAGTGAGTAGAAACGATGTATAGATATCAGTCAAAGGAAGGGCAGGGTATCCATAAACATGTAATTACGCTGCTCAATCAAGGGTTTACTTTGCATTTTTAATTGGTTTGCTTATTTATTCCGTGGACAGCTTGAACAATTTGGTGTTTTTTTACTAAACCAAGCATAACTTCTCTTAGGAATTACTGATTTCCTTCATTCTTTTTTTCAAATAAGCAGAAGAGTCTGCACATTTCCTAGGTGCTTACCAATTGTTTTGAATATCAGTAGTTCTTTTGTTATACAGTTTTGAAAATTAGTTATCTCTAAATTTCTGTGTAAATTTTTGTACTTTTTTGGATATGACTACACTTTTAAACTTTATTTAGATCATTTTCATAAGTTTTTAATTCTAAGTGGAATCTTGGCTAGTCCCTATAATTGAGGACTGTGAACTATCTATAATCCAAGAATGACTGCTCCAGAAAAAAAAGTTATTATTTACTTTTGTGAATACGAGCCCCCACCCCCCTGTGAAAATGAAATTGACGCGCCAAAAGTGTGGTTGTCTTATACCATAGTATAGGGTAAGGTCTCTTCTTTCTATCAATACCAAAATCATGAAAATCGGTCAAGGCGTCACGTAATTATGGCGTCATAAAGTACTTTAGGTCTGAAAACTACTTTTGGTCGGAACATTTCGCCGAAATCTGATTTTCGGCGAAAATTGAATAAAATTCAAAAATTCGCTATAACAGTTCTAAATATCGGATTTTCTATCATTTTCATCAGGTTTTTTGATAACGAATAAAGGAAATGGTAGTTCTAAAATATTCTGTAAGTTTAAGTTTGTTAGCATGCAGAATATTTCAAAATGGCGACGATCTTAAATATATATGGGGTGGTAACATCCCCCCCCCTTTACCCACGGACATTGACGGCTTACCCTACCCCCACCTAAGGTGGTACCCCAAACTTTTTTCATCAAAATGACCGCAAAGGATGTAAAAACAATTACTTAAATACCCGTGGTCATTTTGATTTGCGTTTTGGAGCAATCGGCGACGATCCGTTATGGGGGATGGTAACCCCCCACCCCTTAGGTGGACGAGGGTTAATAGAGGCACGTGTGAAATCTTTAAGTTGTATTAAGCATCAAAATAAGTCACAATGTCAAGGTAATACTAAAAAACTATCAATTATATTTTCATATATTTTAATGTCTCAATATTATTGAACAGAAATAAAACACTTCTAATATCTGAACACATTAAGTGAAACATGATATTGAAAATAGATTACTAATGCACTTATCGAGTCGTTAGGACTAGTATTTCAGAAATGGAATATTTCGTTTGATACTAAAAAGTAGAATAAATTGGAGATGTAACTGGTTTATGTCTTCCTTTCTATGCCCTTTGAGGTAACGTGATGTTCATGAGCGTTGGGCATATTCATTTTATATGAGATATTATGTCCGTTTTATTTCTTTTCCTTTCTCGATCATGTTTAAAATCCAAAATAGCGCCAATAATGAGGTACGAAATGACCACCAAAATATTTGTCACTATAAAATTGGCAAAAAAGGTATAAAATAGCATTAAAACAAGTAGACAAAAATGGCCGCCAATTTCCACCGCTAAAAATGATTGAGAGTTATTAGGACTTACAAGGCTAGGCTAAGCAGGTTCAACCATACTATCCTTGTGTGAAATACAAAATGTCAATCCAAAATGGCACCAATAAAATGGTCAAAAATGGCCACCAAAATTGCAATGCTTGTTTCTTAAGCGGTCGCTTCAAAACTCAACCGGCTGTTCTAGGCGGTTCTGGGCAATTCAACCTAAATATACAATAGCTAAAGGCGACCCCTAACATTTAAACAATATTAATCAAACAATTTCTTTTAGGTTAATAGACTCATTTCTACATTAATATGTGTCAAATACAGATTAGCTCCAACAAGAAAGTCCAAAATGGCCATCGAAATAAATCTTTGTCTCCAATAATTGAATAGAGTGGAAATAAATAAGCATTAAAGTATCAGAATGATTAAAATAATCAATTAATAACGACTTATGAAGATATTACATGTCCATTTCTTGCTAAATTTCATTGTTAACATATTTCAAATCAAGAATTGCACCCATGATAAGGTTGAAAATGGTTGCCAAAACGCATTTTATCTCTCAAAAATGGGGCATTTAATCAGCTTTAATAATATTGAACATTCATGATAATCAGTTGGAAATGGTTTTGAGATTGTAACATAAAAGATCTTTAACATATACCAAATCCAACTAGTGCCACAAATTGAGACCAATAATTTCCCGCTGCTTAAATGGATTACAGCCACATTAAATCACCGAACTATGATATTAGGGGTTCAAAAAAGAATTTTAAAATCAAATAATATGTGGCCGTTCATTCCAAAGGAGCCGTATATGCAGCAAACTTCATTTTGCGCTACAGGTGAAAATATGTGTCAATGTCGTAATTTGCCGAAATTGATTTTTGACAGATTCAAAATCCTTGTGCTTCTTTCAAAACACCAGCACAGTTTCATTTTAAAAAATGATCAGAAATATGAAAGATATCTGTTTATTTTGAGGACAATCAACAGAATTTCTGATATTTGAGCGCGTTCAACTGTATCACAAAAAAGGATAAAATATATACTACTCTTTCCAACTTTTAGTGACAACAAATTATTTAAGTGGCCATTTTGACTTTGATTTTGGTACCATTTTCGATTAAACACATACACTCTTAGAAAGAAAGTATCAAATATGAGATAAAAAGGATCAATTTTGATCCTTTTTAGGTATCAAATATGAGCTTATCCTTTAAGGATCAAAGTGATCCCAAAAAAAGGATCAAAAATTTTGATCCGAAAAAGGATCAAATATTTCTTATAAAAAAGACCTGCAAAAAACATCACACTGAAGTGACGCTAGCAGGGTTTGAACCCACGCCGCACTCATACCTGCTGGTAATTACGAGACCAATGCTCTAACCACTCGACCACGCCGGACTGTGTGATGATATCAACGTATTTATATATGTTACACCATTGTATACATTCCCCGCTGGGTAGTGGATATTGGGTTGTACTAAAATATGAAACAAAAGATACGTTGGATCCAAACGCGGTATCAAATATGAGCTCATCCTTTCCGTATCAAAGTAAACCAGAAATACGGATCAAAACTTTGATATTGTAATCAAAAAGGATAAAAATAAAATGATCCTAAAAAAGGATAAAAAATTATCCTTGTGAATTTGATCCATTTGTATATATTGATCCTTAAAGGATCAAAAGTGATCCTTAAAGGATCAAAATAAAATGATCCCGAAAACTACTCGTATATTTGATCCCGGCCTTCTAAGAGTGTATGGAGAACTCAGTTTTAGCAGAAATGAGCCATTTGTTGCATTCAACAGTAATTTAAAAGAAATAGTTATATTGTCCTGTTTTTGGTAAATTTGATATTTGAATGTCATTTTAAGGCCGCTTTAACCCATTGTGAGACAAAAAAAACCCGGATTTTTGCGGCCATTTTTGATCTTATTATTGGTGGTATTTTGGATTTAATTGCTCGTTTATGACTCAAGCCTAATCTATTTAGTCTCACTGAGTTTTATGACCGTCCCAAAATGTCAAAACAATTCTTGCCTTCCTTCCCAAAATTTTCAAAATATGTTACCGGAAAGAAATAATTAATAATTTTACTTGGCCTCACAGAAACCTGAACCTAGACACCAAAATTGCCCAAATAAGCAAATGATAACCGACTATTCATTTTCGGATATTAGCGGCCATTTTGGAGGCCATATTGGATTTGGTGGATACTTTTTAACTTGGCGATAATCTTACTAGTCTTATTGAATTTATAGACCAATAAAAACATAGTTATAGACACAAAAATCGCATGCTAGTTTTTTAGGCATCTAGTACCTCAGTTATAGCCATTTTATGATTTTTGCGGCCATTTTGGCGTCATTTTTGAAAAATACTAATTTCCGGAAGTCTAATTTATTTAGATTATTGATATGTTGTTACAGAGGATGCATACTACTTATATCAGTTAAAAAGCCTTTTGTGAAAATGTTTTGGGGTAAGAAATAATGTTAAAATCCATTGTACAATCGTCTAACTGTAGATTCTACTAGCTGTAGCTCACTCGGAAGCGTAACGCCAATATACGTAAATAAAGTTACGATAAGTATAGTCAGTAAGGGATATACTGAATTACAAATCTTCAGGCAACAGTTGGTATTAAAGAAGGCTGGCATGGATAAGGTCAACATGGGAAGGCTCAAGGCAGAAGAATACAAATAAAATTCAGGACAGGGTTGCTCAATGCAGCTTACAAACAAAATTAGTGATGTTGGCGGATATCCTAAAGTAATGAATTTGAATTACTTACAAGTGAGCGAAAACAATACTACTGAACTGGTACCCTTTTTATGTATGACCTTTGATTTTGAACATTACATCTTTGGGCTGAAACAAGATACGTGGAAGCATGTTATGGACCAGGTATGACAAGGTAGATATAGTAAGCAAGCATTGTTTATGTGACGTAAGTAAGTAAAAGTATGTATTATTGTCTTTATTTATCTTTGTCCAATGGGTCAGGTGGTTATCCCTCCTAACGGCTTACTTCTGATTGCAGCAAAATGCAAAAACAAGGGGACTCCAGGCACCTATTAAACATGTTAAAGTAATTTATTTCACTCTAATTGCATATTTTAATGAAAAGCCCAGAAATATGTGGATATAGTAAGGTAAGCTTCAAAGTATGTTGCCATTGCAACGTAAAATGTCCAAGTTGCTCTCTGTAAAAATATATGATGACTCACCCCGAAAAAGCGGACTTTGCGACAAAACACTTTTCGAGAAAATGGCGAAAAGAGGCAGCAAAAATAAAGAAAATAATAAGAATTTCCAAGATATTTTCTGTTGTAAAATTTGATTGCCTTGATTAATTTCAACAAGTTAGGTGTCATTCTAAAGCTTAAAAATGCTGTAACAGATGAAATGATAAAATCAAAATTGATATCATCTACAAAGTCCCCCCTTTCGGGGTGAGCCTAGTCCATCTAGATGCACTAGGTGAGCCATCACATATTATGTGCACAAGCAAGATTTTCCTTCTTTTAAATTTGACAAAATGCCGTTATTTAGAACTTTACTAAACACAATTTAGAATTTTGACAAAAAAGACCCTACCTTATACATTTACAAATGCCCCATTTTATTTATATCCCTAAATCATATTCATAATTTATATTCTTTATTTTCAATCAAAAAATTTAATAAAGCCGAGTAAAATATTCACAAACACTTTATGTAGGAAAGGATTTGAAGGCACGTCGCGTATAAGAGTTATAGTCCCTCCCTATTGTACATGAGGAAAATGATAAATAAAAATATAAACAATGACATCGGGAAATATTTACTACAATTATTTTAAAACAAAACAAAGGACACACTTACACTCTTAGAAGGCCGGGATCAAATATACGAGTA
>JXSR01S017473.1:878-16005 GCA_000969725.1 Ophiothrix spiculata
CGGAAAAAATCACACACTTACTTCCTGCTCAGCTTAGTCTCCTCACCCGTCTGTTTCTTCTCCTTCTTGGCATTTCCTCCGTTCTGTGACGAAGTCTTCACCTCCTGTTCATTCTCCTTCTTGGATCCTCGCTCAGCAGAGTCTTTCTTGCTACTAGAATTAGACGACGATCGTGAACCCCTATTGGCATTCTCACTCTCCTTTTTCTCACCCTCCTTTCTATTCTTGGAAGACCTGTCAGATTCTCGATCAACGTGACTCTCCTTTTTATCGTTGCGAGAGTTCCTTCCATCGGATTTGTCGCCCTCTTTTCGTTCATTTCTGGATCTGGATCTAGATCGTGATCTTCTGTCTCTTTCGGATTCTCTTTTACCACCCCTATCCCTATCCCGATCAGATCGTCCAGAGTCATGACCATCTTTCTTTGCATTTCTATCCGATTCTCGATCTCTATGATTTCTATCATCCTTCCTACTTGAAGTCCTATCGGAATCTCCACGACTCTCCCTCTTGGAGGGGTTCCTATCGGACGATCTTTCAGATTTATCAGACGATTTCTCTGACGATCTTTCCGAAGTACTCTCTGCATCTTTCTTTGCATTTTGATCAGATGTCCTTGTATCATCATGACTTGATTTTTTTGCACCGCTACTTTCTGAATACTGATCCTTACTGTCCGGTTTTGATTCCGGTTCAGGGCTCTTGTCCGGAACAAGATCCCAACGGGACTTCTTATGAGTTGTTTTATTTGGCTCACTAGCCGTGTCCACGACTTTGTCTCCAGATGTGTTATCAACAACGCTATTGCCCCTTTTGTCGTCTGTTTTCTCAGTATTTTCTTGAGTTCTACTATCACCATCTTGTTTCAATTCTTCATTTGTGCCCTCGTCACCCTTGTGTCGTTTCAATTTCAGCTCGACATCTTCGGCTGATATTGGAGTGGTGAGTGTCTTTGAGTCGGGACTGTTCAAACCGGAATCCTCATCAGAAAGAGATCGCTTCCTATTCTCTTCTGTCGGAGGAGGTGATCTGCAATAAGAAACACGATTTTGGTAAAAATGGAAATATCTGAGCTACAAAAGATTACCTTATTAATAGCTTTGAAATCCTTGTTCCTCGACAAGCGAATGACTCAAGAAAATGCATACTTCGGATTAACATTGTATTGTTGACAACTTACTTTAGTATTAAAGGCTGGGACAGAGCCCAGAGATTCTAAAAATTAGTAAATTTGATGCTTTCATGTTTAGTATATCCACAGACTACACAGCTCATATCTGTTAATGCTATGAATGTAGGGGGAAAGCATAGTGTACCAGCATTTATGTTCCTCGTTGGAGGCTACGCCCATGCAATCAAGTTTTCTCTGTAACCATTGATTAGGCTGTGGTGATATCTACCATAGTGCAATGCTGCCTATATATAGTAGTGTTTGACATTATTCATTCCTCATGGACTATTGTTTACTTCAGCCTTTTTATCAAAAACAAATTGACAACAACTTACTTTGTCTCGATGGCTTGGGCAGCGCTCAGAGATGTATTATGTTTTGATCCGAGTCATGCACACTCTACCAATCATTTGTTGTCCTTGATCTCTAAGAATACCCTCATAACTAAGTGTTTTTCTTTAAAAAATTTATCCGAAGTTCTAACTCACTAAACACACCCTTAGAATCTGTAGTCAATTTAACTTACTTTATGGCTGGGGCTGAGCTGAGAGATTTATCATGAGCAAGGTCATGCGCACTTTTGCTTTTGTTTTTCATTTTCTCGCTAGCCAAGACGGTTTCTTCTTCATCCTCTTCTGCCTCCTCACCAAACGATAGCAAACTGAAATTCCTGTCAATATTGAAAAAATATCAGTAACGTAGGGCATGCGGTTTCAGAGATACGCGTAAAATAAAATTACGCTCCGTTTAAGAGATATGGGCATGTTTATCCACTCATATTCCATAGGATTACATGTAAGAGGGCCATCTTAAAACGCATCGTATTCGTTAATTAAATGACCGATCGGGCTGATTTTCGCATATGTGGTGCGCCAATCAAAATAAGGAGGGGTTAAAATTTTGAAGGGGTGGGGTTTTAGCATTTACCCCTTTTGGATTTCAGCTTAAGTCCCTAAAATCTCAAAATATCGCATATTTTCTACTTAAAAACCAACTAAATTTGCATATTTTGCGCCAAAACTTTCAGAGAAAATTACTAGCCACCCTTACCACCACTCCACCGACTTGCATCACTATACGCCTCACCAGTTCCGAGAAATGAGCCCGAACGGACAACCAGAAAACATAATGCCTCTGGCGGAGGCATAAAAACAGAGATGTAAATGTTCATGATTCAAATCTGTCAGTTTTATTAGAGCATTTCTTGAACCTCATCTCCCATCTTCCCTTTTTACCTTCAAAACAGAAAAGTCCTAGTTTTCGCAGGATTTGAACCCGAGTCTCTCTGGGGTGTTACTCAGTGAAATCACTAGCGTTTAATATTTCAATGTTTTTGGCAATCAATTCTGCAATATAGACATTTCTCTTACTGTGCCCAAATATTGCTGACACAGTGAAGTGTTCATGGTTGGGACATGATGAGTGCAGGGATATTGCTGACACAGTGAAGTGTTCATGGTAGGGACATGAGTGCAGGGATATTGCTGACACAGTGAAGTGTTCATGGTAGGGACATGAGTGCAGGGATATTGCTGACACAGTGAAGCGTTCATGATAGGGACATGAGTGCAGGGATATTGCTGACACAGTGAAGTGTTCGTGGTAGGGACATGAGTGCAGGGATATTGCTGACACAGTGAAGTGTTCATGGTAGGGACATGAGTGCAGGGATATTGCTGACACAGTGAAGTGTTCATGGTAGGGACATGAGTGCAGGGATATTGCTGACACAGTGAAGTGTTCATGGTAGGGACATGAGTGCAGGGATATTGCTGACACAGTGAAGTGTTCATGGTAGGGACATGGGTGCAGGGATATTGCTGACACAGTGAAGTGTTCATGGTAGGGACATGAGTGCAGGGATGCTACCATATTATGCAATTCTCTATCACTTTAATAAAAGCAAAAAACCTTGAATTTTTGAAATTCTGATTTTGTTTTAAAAAATAGGAAAAATGCTCCAAAATCACCAAAAAGTAGGGATTCCTACTAAAGTAGGAAAAGTGGCATCCCTGAATTGAGTAAATCTCTCTTGGGCAAGTGAATGGATGCACCATTAGTTATCCGGAGGGGGTGGGGGAGTTGCGGTAAGGGTTGAATTTTTTTCTGTCATATCTTTGGGAAGATTTTTTCTTTCTTTTTTATTATATTCAATTAAACTAGTGATTGAGGGAGGATATTTTTTTCTCCAAATTAAGGAGGGAATTTTTTCTCCTGAAAACATCCTATCCTACCCCCTGGATATCTAATGGTGTGTCCCTAAGAAAGCCTTACTTTGTTCCTTTGCCTTTCTTCTTCTTATCTTTTTTCTTCTCCTCTTTTCCTTTCTTGGTTTCTCTCGGAACAATGTCATCAAACGGATTAGCCAGAACCTGCAATGCAATGACGTAATGACATAAACAAAATTAAGGAGGCACTAGACAAGTTCAACGTCGATCATCCCCAAGGTTGTTGCCCAACATTTAAGATTTTGCTTCATTTGAAGTATTGACGGTAATAATGACAGCATGTGAAGTTTTTTCAAATTAAACCCCCTAATATTTTAAAATATATTTTCTTTCATAATTGTTATTATTGATTTCCTATAAATCAAATCTGTAGGGTGGGTATAATGAGAGCGTGTGCGACTACTAATCGGTAAAGAAAATGCATGGGGCGTATCTTGATTGGTTGCTTGACATGGCGATCGCGTGAAAAGAAAAGTCTTTCGTACTGCGTTCGGTGAGACACTTGTTTACTCTACGCATTTGTTACGTTCAAAATTACATGATTTGTAGGAAATTTAATGACTTCCAAGTTTGCCTGCTGTTTATATACAGACAGACAAGTGTGGAGAGCCATCACAGGAATCTGTCTGGAAAAGACGTCCTTGGTAAGTAGGTAGGTATTTAATTATACCTACATGTACTTACTTTCTTAGAAAGTGGGTCGGTATAATTAAAGGAGCTTGATTCGATTTTTCAAAATATATGAAAGAAGACCACTCAAGATGTCGAAGTTTCAAATTTCAGCTGAATTGGTCAAACCTTTTTGATTTTATGGGCAATTTTGTATTTCAGAGCCTGCCTAAATTTTACTGAATAAAGTTAATTATGGTTACCATAATAAGACATATTTTCATATGTATCTCCGTTAAAATTCACATGGATTATGGGAAAAATATATGCAACATTTTTTTACAAATCTCTAAAAGGTTGAAAAAACATTTGGCTTTATTAGCAGATCGAGTGCAAATATTAATGTTCTTTTTACTTACCTGTATGTCGGTTTGTTTCATTTTGGAATAGCAGCAAAGTATGCCACAGTTTCTACATCTCCCAGTTTTTGTTCAGTAACTTGGCAAATAAAAAATAAATCTATATGAAAGTATACATTTATAGAATCGGAGTGACATGTGGAACATGATGGAGATGTTGATTTTCAACAAAAATTGTACATGCTCTAGGAACAACTTGTGTATTTTTGGCACCAATAATGCACATTTTTGGTCAAAATAATAGGTTTTCATAAAAATTTAACAACACCATTGAGTTCCAAATGTCACTCTGCATCTAGAAATGTATACTTTCATATGGATTTAATTTTTAGTTGGTGAGTTACAGAGTAAAAAAACCTCTTATGACACCAATAAAAATCTGATTCAGATTGCACTTAGGCGCTGAAGCACAATTAGGCCACAACTTGGCCACAGCCTTAATTTTCCAAGATGGCAACCAAAGGATTGTTTATAACCCTCTAAAAGATTGAAAAACATGTAATGAATATTTAACAATAATCTTGAGGTGAACAATCAAGCCTACGGTCGGCATCTTGGAAAATCAAGGCTGTGGCCAGGTTGCGGCCGGCTGCACAATGCTGTGGCCTAATTGTGCTCCTATGCCTTACTTTAACAGCCACTTTGAAAAATAAAGAAATAAAATACAGGGGATTTATAGTGCTGTATTCCTCCCTGATTTGGAATTCCACACGGCCTCAGTACACTTACAGGTGTTCGCTGACCACTAATAAGGTTCTGCGACAACGGCGGCTGGCGGAATATGCGTCAACAAATAAAATAAATTTGTTTTCGGTCATTTTTCGATAAAAATAATTGCATGGTAAATTCTTTTGACATATAAATTTTTAACATTTTTGACATTCACAAATTCCAGGACTTTCAAGGACTTTTGTTGATAAAGTCAGTTTTTCAAGGACTTTCAAGGCCTGGAAATTGCAAAATAAAATTCAAGGACTTTTAAGGACTTTCAAGGATCCGCACTTCCTCATCCAAAGGAATTTCCCCTTTTGGCACAAGCTGCTGGGGTTCAAATTTAGGACCATCCAAACCCAAGAAAGCATCTTACCGTTTGAGCTAACTTAATATGTCTTCTGCGTCAGTCTCTACATCTCTGGGTATGCCTCACAAAATCAGATTCAAAGTGTACTTACTTCTGCTTTACTTTATTTTGGGAGGGAAAAGCTGCCTATCTTCTGTGTCAGTTTCTACACCTCCAAGTTTACTTGTCAAAATTTGATTCAAAGTGTACTTACTTCTGCTGTTTTTATTTTGGGAGGGTAAAGCGGCCTATCTTCAGCATCAGTTTCTACTTCACCAAGTTTTATCATGTTAAACACAGTGTTACCAGTCACCTGTGAACAAACATATACATATCTTTATTGTTCATTGATTCGTTTATTCATTTGTTTATCCTTCCATCATCCATTTATTCTTTACTATTTATCAACAGGTATATATACTAATTTATCCATTAATAGATGCATTCTACATAGGATTTTATAGTTATTATTATTATTACAAAGTTCTTGGCAACCTACAAAGAATAGAGCACCTTACAATAAGAAAGAAACACATAAAAGGATAAAAACAAATGGAAAAATACAAGCAAAATCTACACAGGAAACAAGTTTGAACACAGGGATGGATGTTGCCTCTTTCAGATCAATAGGAAGTTCATTCCACAACCGAGGAGTACAAACAATAAATGAAAAATCACCAGTGGTCTTAAAAGATCTGGGAATAGAAAGACAGGTGAGATCTGAAGAGGACGAAGCCGAGCCCTGTATTCATGCGTTGATTGGTTTCTCAGAAGATGAATGATTTCAACAAGATAATTTAGAATGATGGAATGAATACATGTCTGGTAACCAATGTAAACTGTTCAACAATGGTGCAGAGTGCTGGTCCCTGCCGCAACTGTAAATCAATCTGGCAGCTTTATTCTGTAGGCGCATTCTTCAGCTTTCATCCTCTTGGCTGTTGGCTTGATCACAAGTGATCGAATCCACTTCTACTTCTTGGAAACTTGATGTTATTTCTAGGTGACATCATAGTTTTTCGTAGAAGTGATGTATAAAATCAATACAATCAAGTGCGATGATGTCCCTGTTTTTCTCGATCACATATGCACATAACTTCTAGGTGACATCATAGTTTTTCGTAGAAGTGATGGTTTACGATCAATGCAATCAACCGTGATGATGGCGCTGTTTTTCTCGATCACACATACACATTTACAACTTCTACGAAAAACTATGATGTCACCTAGAAACGACAAAAACAAGTTTCCAGGAAGGAAAAGTGGATCTGATCACTTGTGATCAAGCCATCAGCCAAGATGGCGAAAACTAATAAAGAATGCGAGTGCAGGGATGCAAGTAATTGAAGTCAAAATTTCCTGAAATGAGTAAAAAAATTCCCGGAAAGAGCACTTTTCCTTTTCTTTTATACAGGGCAAAATTTCCTGAAAACAAGATATTTTTAGTTAAATTTCCTGAATTCAGGAAATTTCCTGAAAACTTGCATCCCTGCGAGTGAAATTTTCTTGGATTTGTCAAACAATATGTATAACTACATACTTTTTTTGATTCAGCTTGCTATAGTTTAATGTGATCTTTGTGTCCGTCTACAAATGCAAATCCAATCAATAATTTGAAGAAAAAAACCCTTTTAGGCTGCGTTCACATAGAAGTATACGGAATACGGTATTCGCTATACGGTATTCGATGGCTATATATTATACATGCAAGGCAAGCTATACGTTTTTTGCGAATAGTGCCCTCTTATGTGATTCGGTAGCATCAAATTGATGTATTGGATTGAATCTATACGCGTGCCCAAGTAAAATCGTGCACTGTATGATAGCCGAATAGTGTAGTCTATGTGATCGCAGTCTTATGACATAAAGTAGGTCATTATGTCTGAAAATTGAAAGAGCTGTACAGTCTGTTATGAGAATTATGATTAAACATTATATACCAGAGTGAAAAAGATTTTTGTAATGGAAGGTGAGGAGTATAAATGAAATACAGCAATGTTTCGGCTCTAGTGCAATTGAGTTTATCAAAAATGAAGACCTCATGAAGACCACTTTCAGTTGTGTCCCAGGAAATTTTATAGGGGGCGAATTCCAGCGTGACAGGCGTGACCTTTGCATGAACCTTTTTTTTCAGAATAGCTGGTAAATTTTATCTAAAGGCGATACCACGGAAATATTCCTATATGTTATAGTAAACATTCGATATTGGATGCAAAAAGTGAAAAAATTATTCTAACTCAATCACTGTCTTCACAATGGGGACACAAAGTGTCCGTGACAGGCGTGACCCAAACTGACACTGCCTTTTCATAAATATGGTTTAATGCTGAATTCTATCTCTTTCCCACAGGAGATTTGATTCCTGTTTATGTTGCAGTATATCTCCTTTAGGGAACCAATCAGGAAACATTTCACTTTTGGAGCTGTAGCTCTTAACTTGGAGAATACAGGCTAAATCATTTCGTGACAGGCGTGACGTGACAGGCGTGACATTTGTGCACACCTAGTAAAACTTGATTTTAGCAATGGATCTGTTGTTTAATAACGTCTTTATTTATGATTATGATTTATTTTCAACAGTTTTGATACTGTATTATGCAAGTCTAATCTATTTTTGAGCTTTAACCCTTGTCCTCCTGAGCTATTTTTGCAACACGTCCTCCGAAGGGTTGTTGCAACCACCCTAATATTTTAGAACGGAACCTCCTATGAACTTGGTTTTGCTAATAATAGATAGGTATGATCCTCCCCTATCCAACGATACCAAGATCATCAAAATCGGCCGAGGCGTTACGTATTATGACGTCATAAAGCACTTTCGGATTGGAAAATCAGGCAAAATTGCATTATGGCAAAAATGGCCACCAAAAAGCAAAATTTTGCTATAAAAGTTCTAAATAACAGATTTTCGTCGGGTTTTTTGCCAATTAAGACAGGAAATGATGATTCTAACATGTCTTTTAAGTTTGAGTTTTATAGCATGCACATTTTTTTCAAAATGGCGACTTAAACATTTCCGGGATTTCGACTTCGTGACAGGCGTGACCGATTTTGAGATGTAATAGTGGAGAAATAAGCAATCACTGAATGTTTGTTTATTGCTTTGCAGATGTAGACTCCATGATAGAAGATAGATATTGATGTTTCACCAAAACATGACCTTTTAATAAAGCACAGCAAAAACTTTTCATGTTTTTCGTGACAGGCGTGACATCTGAAAACGGCAAATTCCAACAACACACTACTCGGCTATGATTAACATTTATTACTAAAACGCGATTGTACTTTAGAGCACAGAGACTGGGGCTTCTTATACACTAATAAGAAAAAGCCTCAGATGTTTTTCTCTGTTTCAGTACCAAATCACTTTTTGGTGCAAATTTGAGGGTAAAATGTTACTAAGGCGATATCCAACGTGTACCAGTCATAAAATAAGTTCTATTTGCTTTATGGAAAAAACAAAAGTAGTTCTTGAGACCTTGACTTGTTTACTTACAACTCAGGTATTACTTTTATATCAGAATTGAACTTGAAAAATTCATGTATGTGATACAAGATCATGGAATTAGCCAGGGGAGAATCTGGAATCGCTGCCATCTTGTGTCGCTCATGGAGCAGAGTTATTGTACCTCCGGATATACTCGGAGATTTGAGCTGATATCCAGGCGGATTGCGTAAATCTTCACTTGATGCATATCATATACAGCGTGGTGCATTTTGTTCCATGCGCAAACCGAGTCTGCGTTTCAAGTAACGTGTATTGCGACTTACTCTAATAAAAGTATGCCAATTTTTCTGCAAATCCGTTTCGAAGACTCTCGAAGTGTGTCACGCCGAGACGTAAAATACTAGAGGTACAATAACTCACCCTCAATGAGCGACAATCCAAGATGGTCGCCATCCCATTGAATTTACACTGCAGACAGCAGTCAAATCAAATTGGCGGCGAGTCCAGATTCCCCTATCAAAATTTCATTGGTTGTGTCTAAAACATGCCAATTGCTAAAAACGGAAAATTTGCTTTACCTTTCCAAATATGGTGTGTTTGTTGTTAAGATGTTCACATCTGTCCAAAGTGAAGAAAAATTGGCTGGCGTTGTCGTGGGGTCCGGCGTTTGCCATGGCGACCAGCCCACGGCGAGTAAACTTGAGACGACTGTGGAATTCATCCTGCAAGAAACCAGAAAATATTTGATGAAGAAATAGGATATGTCACTTATTTTCTAAAAATGTATACTTTCATATGGAATTATATTTTTCTTTACTGAGTTACATAGCAAAAACCGATCCAAAAATGAAGGTATGGCACCAACCTTAATGCCACAGCAGTTCCTCCCCCTGTTTAATGGCTTACCTTGAAAGGCTGCCCATAGATAGACTGCCCTCCTTCCCCACTGCCAGTAGGATCCCCTCCTTGAACGATGAACGCCCTGATGATGCGGTGAAAGATGGTGTTGTCATAGTAACCCTCCAAACACAGCTGAACAAAGTTACGACACGCCTTGGGCGCTTCCTTGGACCACAACTCAATGTCGATATCACCCTGGGAGGTTTTCAGAAGAACCTGTAGTGTAAAGAGGCAAAAATTATTCTAAAATTAACTGACCTTAATAACCTTTGAACCTTTTGTGCTGGAAGGTCATGCCGCAGCTAGTTATGCGCAATGAAAACATACCTTTATGCCAGCTATGCATAATTAGGATGAGTCATCGGCATGATCGGCTTTGCGCCGACTCGGTAGCTTCCGTATGACATAGCATTCATTCACAAAAACTGGAGTCTGAGATCTTTTGACTTGAAGCGAGATATACCTTCAGAAAATTTCATTTATCTTCGTTAAATGTTGGTAATGAATATTCATGGTTGTGGTGTAATGTCAGAAAACAATATGGCTGCCTATCTCAGCAAAACATTTGCAAAATTCAACATTAGTCGACGATACCAAGTTTTAATTAGCCATGGAATCCATTTGTAATAAATTTGATACATCACAATTTTTGTACGAAAATCAGGAAAATAATGACAGTTTGTTCAAACTTCAGTCATCATAATTGTGCAGGTTGTGAAAGGACTTTTCAGAGTGGAGAGGTTTTTATTTAATTTTTTCGTAAGTTAAACCATGTTTTTATTTACTTGATTCTTTTCAAAAATACCTTTGAGTTCATGCTGTGTGTTATCGTGTGTATCGTAATGTTATTTTGTGCACAAACAGCACGGGTCGGTGAAATTTCACTATCGGGTAATTTCACGTGTGACAGACGGGACAAAAGATGGTACTTTTTTCTATTCAAAAGGTTACAAAACAAATATACAGGGAAATTTCTCCACAAATTATATAAATTTTGAAACTTAACCCTTGATACTTATAACTGAAAAACTTACAGTCAACCTGTGTTCATTATAATTTACAGAACCATGCAAACTTTGCGTGACAGACGGGACTAAGAAATCACTATCTTTTAACGAAACATTGTTCATTGCAGAATTCTATCTTGTTTTCATCTGGGATTAAATGCTTTGCCCTTTTTAATTAAACTATCATACCAGTTACAAGTTATCATTATCTGTAATCCTTGTGAATTCAAATCACACAATTTTGGTGATACAAGATCAATCAAGTGTGTGACAGATGGGACGTGACAAACGGGACATTTTGACTTACAGGAGCTTGGTCCAATTTTTCAAAATTTTTCAATGCCATATGATCTCTCAAGTGGTTTAAGTTTCAAATTTCAGCTGAATCAGTCACACTGCGTTGATTTTATTGGTGGTTTTGTATTTCAGAGCCACCTATACGTAACTGTGCAAAATTAGTAATGGTTACCATAATTAGACACATTTATATCTCCAAAACAGAACATGACTCAGCCGTGAAATTTTGCGTGGGTTTTGAGAAAAATACATGTATAAGCAAAATTTTGGTACCAAAATCTCAATAAGTCTGAAAAAAGTTGAGGCAATCTGACCATGCTCCTTTAATATTTGGGTTCATTTTTATAGACCTGTGTCACAAATAAAACAAACATTTTTCCAAGAATTTATTTTCAGACAAAAAGGAGAAACAACATTGGTTTGTTGATGTTGCATGTCTTCATCACATTGGGGGTCACGTCTGAGCCTGGTTTGACTTTCTATCCACAGAATGTGACAAAATTAGATTCTCACCATTGTTTGACTCCCAAATACATGAAATAACACCAAATTGACTTTTTCTTAGCTAAAATTTTATGCAGAATTCAAATTTGAAATAAAAATTGCAAAATTTGCATCTCAAAATTTTGGCCCCATTGAATTGTACACAGCTGAGGGGTCAAAATGTGACAGACGGGACACACTTTATGATAGAATTTCAAATTCATTAATAATTTATAGAATTTTTAATTTTAATTCTAGATTATTGCATCATCATAGTAGATAGAAATTCAGTTTTGAACAAAAATTACTATTGCTTGTAAAAAATACACAACTTTTTCATGTTTTTAGTGACAGACGGGACAAACCAGACATGCTATGTTGAAACTTCAAATAGTAAAAACAACTCTTGTCATACTTCACCATTGTGGCTTCAGTTTGTAATTGTGTTTCGGGAAGGTATTCAACTTTACAATTTATATTATGAGAAAATAATCTGTCCAGCTTATTGACTCTTAATAGCATACACCTAAATTTTTACCTAAAGTGGACTAAATTTAAGGGAAAATCTGGACTGAAATGTCCTCAATTTCAACTCTATGAAATCCTGTAAAAAAAATCTGGGAAATCTGAGAAACTGCAGACCTTATATAATCCAATCACTCTGTAATGCTGCTTTCATACTTTAATGTCGCTTTGCAGCTTTGTAGCTTGCTTCCTTTCACACTTTTGTAGCTTTTCAGTTTTGTAGTTTTTCAGATTTGCCGCTTCTTGTCGCTCTGTTGAATTCATTTCAACTCAAAAATTCTTGACTGTTGTGCGACAAAATTTTGCCGATATCAATTAGACTCAGCGACATGACATGTAGCTTTGTCTTGTCTTGTTACTGCACAACACACCTAATTTGCTTTGCTGCTACGTTTCGTTTCGTTGGTTGGAAATTCCTCTTGTTGTGTAGGAGCACCTCCGTAAACAGAGTGAAATTATAATGGGAGTTCACAAAATTCTCCAGAGTTCACTACGAAGAAAATCACTATCACTGACATATAGTTAACAAAAAGTACAAATATCACACATCAGTACATAACATTAAATTCAAAAATATAAAATTTGGCAATCAGCATTGGCGATGAGGCTGGTAATCACAGAGAAAACTTCTTACACTCCATTTTATGCTATGGCCAGTGTTCACTTTGGCATTGCTTGGAAAAGTACAAGACGCTTTTGCATCGACTACATTTTTTCAGTGTGTTACATTGTAGGTTCTGAAATACCACAATTATCACACTGATCTAAACACATGTCGTCGTCAGAATCCAGGTCAGAATCCGTTTTTGCAAGATATTCAATAAAACTTTCACTATCAGAGCAATCAGACATATAATCATACAGAGATGTTTTGAAATCAATAGCATGTGACGAATCCTCTGGCTTGCAAATCAATTCAGGGGAGATTGTAGTTCCAGAATGGTTTGGTGAGTCCAGATCAAGTTCCCGGGAGGATGCACAATCGGGGAGGGCAAACTTTGATACGAGCTTATTGTACTCAGTTTTGAGATAATCGTTTAGTTCCCGAGAGGTACGTTCAAGTTTTGGGTCAGAAAAATGAACAGTTTTGTTCTGACTCAGCGAGTCATGAATACAATCTGTTTGTGAAGCACAAGAAATCAAATTTACAGCACTATTTATCCGGTCAGCAGTTGAAGACTTGCAATCAGAGATATTTACAAGTACCTCGTCATCAGATTTTAGAGAAGGTGAACTTGGCTTTGTCAAAGTTTTCTTAGCTTTCCAAAGTTCATAACGTCTTATAAATGTCTCTTTTCTTGGTTGACGGGGATTTTTTCTTCCTTTGCTTTCTCCCTGTGACAATTTCCTCTCCCCGTGCTGAGTCGTCAGTTTGAAGAGGCTGGTTTTGCTGCGGGTCTACACACGTGACTTGAGTGGCGGTATTCCGGACGCTACCATTATTCACCATGGGTTGAACATACGGCTGTTTCCAACAAATATCCAAAAATATCTTATTTTTGGTTTGCTTTAGAGTCCAAACAGGATCAAGATTTTGAACATCTAGTGCCTGTAGCAATGTGTTTAAACTGCCGCATCCTGAGAACATGGATTCCATGTTCTGAAGGTAATTTCTCAAGACAGGCACGTCTTCTAGTCAAAACTCGCTAACCATCTTAGAAGTTAGACTTCAATGTTTGCTAAATGAAACTTGATTATTAGTTTCTCGTCACATTTTTTTCCAAAATATATGGGGTCATGATTTCATTATTTTGGAAAAATTCATTATTTTATAAACTTTCATTATTTGCGATGGTTTGTGGCATTTATTGTGTGTATACATAGGTACAGCATTCTGTGTCATGATTCTATATACGTTTAATATTTGTGTTAAAGGTATTTTGGGTACCAATTAAAAAAACAATACAATTTCCTGTAGTCAAGTTCAAGTTTATTTGCAAAAGTTTTCAGATCTGGTACAACAATGTGAGCAGAGTTGGTGATTTAGTGCCAGCTAGTTGTTTACAGGCGTGTTAATTATTATCATTGGCCAAACAAATATTCCTAGCTCTGAGAGTGTAAACAAACATTCAGAGTGCAGTACCCAGAGATGCCAGAATGTATCACTGAAAAAACCTGAAACCAGACAAGTTGTTGCCTATCTTTACCGATATAAATATCTGTGATGAATTCAGTACTACTAACGTCGTTGCGCTCTAAGTTTGGTCGATATTGACCATTTTCCGATATCGATATATCGGCAATCTATTATCGATATATATCGATATATCGATGTTTTCTCTCATATCGCCAACCGAATAAATTACAATGCGTAACGAACGAACACTGGCGAGTGGCGACCCTAACTTCCGTGTTGTAATAACGTAGCACAGTTTGGTTGCAGAATTCCTCATACCCCTGTTTGATCGTAAATATCACAGTTTCCTTTCAAGATAGCATTGAAATTGAACATTTTTATGAAAAAGAAGCATATTATTTCTTGGTCTCACATACACAAATACATACCGTGTTAAGATCATGATGAAAAATATTGCGAAATCGTGCTTTTAGACGGCGATGGCTTTCTCTTACAGTGAATCGCATGCGTCATCGTATCATCACGTGACTGACCATTTTATGAATGAAATTGAACTTCGACCTGACGATTACGTCATGTTTACATCCAGATAGTACCGGACGACAAAAGGCGGCCGGGAAGCTGAATAAAAAGTCAACTACGTTGAAGTTAAACATCTTTTAAGGCAGTAATTATTTCCAAATGGAAAACAGTAAATAAGTGCAATAAACATTCTTTTTAATAAAACGTTTTTATTTCTTAAAACAATATATTCAACTTTTGTATGTTACTAAGATCGTTTTTAGTTGTTGTTTAGCTGAGATGGGCGTAGAGGAAAGCTGATACAATTTCTGTAACTGATCTTAAAAGGAACCACTAAGGTCGAAATAAATGGACAAAAGATATAAAAATATATAAATAAAG
>JXSR01S017476.1:17240-37684 GCA_000969725.1 Ophiothrix spiculata
AATCCACAAGCATGAATTAAACCTGCAGCGTTTCTAACACAAAAGTGAACAACTGTAGACTGCCATTTGTCAAAGTGCTCACCATGTACCCTGTAGTTGATTGGGCAAGTTCAAATTTAATTAGACTGTGCACATCAGAGTGCAAGGTAAATACATGGTTCTAGATACTCCTTCCACCCATCTAGCAATGTGCCCTTCATGTTTGATGGAAAAGGTAAGGCCAGGTAAATAAAATGTTATGTTTGTCGTCAATGTTTTTGAAAAAAAGGAAGGGACTTTTTAATTTTTATTGGTAAACTATTCTAATAGTGCCATTTTGGCATTTTCAATACGCAAAATGATGACTAAGAAAACGATGAGGGCTTTTTATTTTCTTGTTTCAAGTGGATCCTTTTGATGATCAAAAAAATCAACTGAAATGCTTCATTATACATTTTAGAAGGCCCTAGAATAAGTGTAGCTTTTTAAAAAATATTTATGCAAGTTATGATCAAAAAAATTACAAAATAATAAGAAATTTGAAAATTTAAACTAAGAAACAAAAAAGAGCGAAGGGATGAGAAACATATGTTTTTTCAAACGTTCATGAAAGTTCATCTGTGTTGGTATAACATGATGGAAGATTTTGAACCTTTTCACAACACAAAAGTTCCTTTTCACTGTTTGAAAAAGAGGAAAACCTGGATTCTACCCTAAAATCTAATCACAATGATATTTACTCTCCTTTCTGCAAAACGATGTGCAACAAATTTGACTTTGGCATCTTGGTCTTAGCAAATTGCACAAAATTGTTTTATTTTGACAAAAAGATACACATCACATGATATATCGCAGATAGTTTAATGAACACGGCAAACTGTATTGTTAAAGACATGAAACTAGTGAATGGAAAGCAACAAAAGTTACTATTTGTAGTATTTCTATGCACAACGAAATAACAAGAACGCGAAAAAGGCTCACAGCATTAAGTATCTTGGGTAAAGCAACCATTCAAATAATATGGTATTTTATCTTTCAATCAATCTAGGCCTAGACCTAGATCTGTGTATTCACGAATAACAATTTGCAATATTCTTGCGAGTAACATTCTAGTCTACAGACTGCTTCAGGCTTTTTTCCAGTTTATACCAAAGTTTAGTTGTTGGAAAATCGGAACATGAAATATTTAATAAAATTCTTAAATACAACACATTTCAAGCAATATGTGTGTTATACCTGATACTGAGGAATGTAATATATCACAATATATTTAACACATAATGTCTAACGATGAGTGGGTGTGTCTGATTGTCTGAGCAGATATCACAACAAAGTAAACATCAAATGATGACATAAACATATTTGTTTCCCATTTCACAAAACATAATGACTTGGGCAAACAATATTTTATCAATTTAAAAAGTCAAAACATGTAGTATCAAATGTGTCCTATAGATACAAAGAAATATGTTTTTAGAACGTACTGAAAGCACAATGACCTTACGACATTGAAACCATAACTGAAACAGTAATAATGAAAAAAAAAACCACTTGAACCCATGTTAGAATCATTCTGAAATTTGTCTCTGTCTTTTAAGGCTGCAACATTACAAACTCAACAGACCAGATGCCAAAACACCACAACCCAAGAGGATTGAGGCCCACTTCATGATCCTGAAATATTGGAACTGAGACTTAAACCTCAAGTCACATGTTGTCTCCAATTTCCTCTACTGGGGAACTGGCTCTTGTGAAGATTCATCTCAAATTAATGCTCCTGTCAGATGTTTCTTAGACCCATAGGTACCATGGTGCTTGCGGTATTCTTTATTGGATAGTGCCGAGGATTTGTGCAATGTTGACGTCACTGCTGGCATGAGGTGTGTGCAGGGTTGTGGCAGTGCAGTGACTTGATGTGAATATTTGGGATGGGAATTAAGTCTAGATGGGGTATTAGGGCAGAAACTGAGTTGGTGCATAGACGTAGATTGTTTATGGTTGGTGACTCTGCATATGAAAATGTCTTGTCCTGCAGGGAATTCGGTGGATACTGGAAGAGAATTTCTTAGCTGAAAGAGTATCAGAATTGCTGAATTTCCCACTTGAGCTCGCATATCCATTAGGCCAGAGAAACAACTGACAGGCCCATAATGCAGTGCATTATAAATCCTTCAAACTGAAGATCAAAGAGCTACTGGCCATTTAATATGCAACTACCAAGCATGCTTCGAGCGCTGCCTGGGATCGCTTTAAGTCTGTGAGAGGGGGTATCTGGGGAACGGCACTAGTTCTACTACCAGGAGTTCATCCTTCCAGTTCAAGTAAGGTTTGCTCAGATACAAAATTTGCATTGGCAACTAGAACTTAGTAACCTATAGATGGTGTGTTGGTCAGATAGTGGCATAACCAGGCTTGACCTTTGAAAGGGATGAGAGCAAGATAAACCCCTCCCCACTAATACCACCACCACCACATTGCGTATACCACTGGTTAAAAGCTGCAATTTAGTGGATTCTACTTCTGCCATTCTCAAAAGAAAACAATAAAATATATGAGAAATGGTACTAGTGACTTGTTCATTTGAGAAACCAAAGACATTAAACTATTTTAATTTAAGAAGTATTGTTCCACTGGAACTATGTTCTTGTTGCAAGTAAGCAACCTGAACACAGTATCCACTACATGTATTACAGTGGTCTGAGAAATTTCTAGTGTTTGTTATTCCAACCAGCCCTACATTAAATATGCCTCACCTGGTTCAGTACTGTAAGCAGAATCATGGTTGAATCTACTGGTATGTTAACTTTATACCACAAATGCAGACCAAGACATGAATGTAGTCCAATGTGACGGTGTAAACTCCACTTGCAAGTTACAGTGTCTCCTTATCCATACATTCCATCATTATATTGAAGTAATACAAATCCAAACTTATTCAGTCTTTATCGCACACTTTACACAGCTAAGACTGACCATGCCTGACTACAATGTATGAGTAAAGAACTTTTATTTACCAAACAAGTCCACTTATTTATACAACTATTTATTTTCACACCATATCACATTTCCTTTCCATGATATATTTTGTACTGTTAAATTAAAATCGAGATCTTTGAACTTACAAAAAGTGAATTTTCAAACCTTCAAATTGGAAGATTTTATAACAACATTTTAGAACAGTGTTTTAAGAAACAAATATATCTTTTCTGTGAAATTATCAACCTTTCAATTATGTTCATGTTCATTGTTTGTTCATTCAATAGAATTGACCTGCGCCTATATATCAAGACCCACACATGTGACTCAATCTATATCCGTTATCACATATTGCAGCCCATTATATTTACTTAGGCCCACTTAGTGCACACATATTGAAACAACGTGTAACTGCCTAACATTTTAGATCATTGTCATAACTTAACTTATTTCAATGTATCTTATGTAGCAAGTCCCTAGATTTTAAAATGGGTCCTCTTCAGGTGCTTACACTTTTGGTCCTTAATTTCAACTTGCTTCTAGCACAGGTAGCATCAGGTGCATCTATTTCCAATTCAGATCGAAATTTTTCTTCACTAACCTTAAAAGTGCCATTCAGAAAATATATTTTCTGGTTAGTACTAGTAGAGACTTGGGGTTTATCAAAAGGATCTTTTGCACCTTAATCAGTAGATTGTCAAAATTATCAAAATAAATAGCTTGGCCACAGAAATTCAGAGCCTTTAATGCAACTTTAGGTAGGCCTACAACAATAGGCTTGCGAGATGTTGATGCTTATCACAACATGCAGATAATGGCAGCTACATTGAGCCATGCTTTGAAACAAAAGGAGAAATATTAATTGAATTCATTCACTCATCCACTTCATTTTTGCAATTTTGTAATTTCAAAGATAACCACGTATATCAACACAGGCAGGATAAAACAAAATTATATAAACCTCTACGTAAACCACCTAAGCCATGGGGAGCACCACCTTAGCCATTGGAACACCAATATTTCAAACAGAATAATTTACGAGCAACAAATTCAACTTCCGAAAAATGTTTCCATGTGATCCCCTACTTCCTTCCTGATTGCTATATTATTAGACACTCTGGTAACAATAAAATTATTTGTCAATCATTTGATTTTTCAATCATTTTGAACCAAAAGCTTTAGTTTGTGTTTAACTTCACATATATGTAAACATCAATCATTTTTTGAGTCTTTAAAATTGAAAAGAGAATAACATTTTACAACACCTTTTTCATGTAACTTTAAGTGTAACATCCACAAAGTTATGGTATTTCATTTTTGTGTACATGTCATAATTTAAAGTTTCAGAATAGTGTTATAATTCTCTTCCTAGCTAGTTCTACAGTTAAAACGTAACTCTGCCATTTGTATTTGTAGGCATGTCTTTTAATATCTAACATAACAATTTGATTTTATCCAAAGTGGCAATCAACTAGCTGATGTACATTATATAAACACAACTTATCAGCATTTCTAATCAAATCTTCACAGTTCAAACTGAGGTTAAGAGTTGTACAATCCAATAACACCTATGATGAGGTCAGCAACTGTCTTACCTGACCTGGGAAGGAAGGAGTGACCAAAACACATTCCAAATTGTACAAGACCTTTACAACTGTGTTGATTTAACGGAACTCTGTCACAGATGTGTGCCTCTCTTCTTCAGCGTGTCAATGTTAATCTATTTTTGCAACAACAAGGACAATGACACATGTTTTCAACAACTGGAACCTCTATCTCAATTGTAATCACCAATAAATCTGTTAGCTAATTTCATGATCAAGAACTGCTATTTGACTCAACTGATGAGGCTAACTCCCCAAAAAACAGTGATTTTGTGCAACTCCCATTTATGGAAACTATTACAAGTATTATAGCTTTAGAACAGATTTAGGGTTATCAGTATGATCTTGTTTGCACGAGTTCAACGCAGCTACGTGATTCTCTCTACACTCAATTTGAAATGACAGTTTGGAAATGTCACTTTATCATCCCGTATAATTTTCAAATATCAAGTCGAGTACATGAGTAGGGCTGTTGCAGGCATGCAGGAATTCAAACAGAGTTAGGTTTAAGTGGGCATGAAAGACTACAATATGAACAAACTTCCTTGATATGGGAAGAACAGACTGGAAGAAAAATGAATTATATAGTTTTTCAGACTTGAGCAATAGTATTAGCACACATGAAATTCAAGCTGTGATGACAAAACCTGATCCACTGCATGTATAATGTCAATACAATCATTTTTGCAAAAAAAACTAAAACTCTCTTACAAAAGACAGGAAAGTAGAGGAAGTAACATAGGTGCTATCTGCAAAGAGCATATATATCCAGATCAATCAGCATCTACATAAACCACTTTGCTTCTAGATTACATCTTCGTGGGCCTTGGATCCAAATCTGTCAATTCAGCACTATGTGCATATTTGAGCTTCAATGCATAATGAGATACAGTACAATCTTAGATCTATGGATCTGGAAAACGAAGATTGATCTGAATCCATGACTCTTGTAAATAGCTCAATTATATAGATTTGCATTCCTGGTATGTACCGCCCAATATAATAGCAAGCATAAAAGTGTATTTTTTCTATTTAACGCACATTCTCTGAGAAGTGCCCGTTACATTTAAGAAACCTTTCTGTCTTCAGCGGATTGTGGCTGAAAAGTCTCTTATTCTCTGCAGTCACTCAAGAGACTATTGATTCTATGACTCTCTTCTTGCAACACCTAGTAAATACTCTATAAACCTAAAATATGCAGCAAGAAATCAGACTCTGTTACGACATCCATAGCATATCCCTTGTATTCCACAACATTGTGAACCGATTCTTTTGTGTTGTGTAAGAGACTAGCAATGATTGATTAGGATTGATAAAGACCAAATCACTGCGTATTAATGTATTTTATGCATGAATCTCATGATTTTTGTATTAGGCCAAAGAAAAAAAAAAGTCTGTCCTACCTTCCCGCGCGCATAGCTTTTAAAAAATCCAAATTAACACATTTCTTTTTTTTTTATAGGTTTTTGAGAGGTTTCAAAAAAAATAGCGGCCGGAAAATGCAATAAAAAAAAGGGGGGATATTTCCGCATCCGCGTAGCCCTTTTCTACTAAAAAAAACGCATAGTGCTTAAGTAAGCTGAGACAGAGTTCTTTTTTTTTTTTTTTTTGGCTAATTTTGTTGCTCCACATGGAAAAACCTTAAACAAAAGTTTATTTGAATATTCAGCAAGATTTTGTACGTTGGAATATGGATTTATTTATTTCCGCGTAAGGTCATATTGGTTTGTGTGCTTTAATCAGCTGCTTGCTGCATACTTCAAGGTTTATAGAGTATACCATAATTGTCCAATGGCAAAGGATCATCAATCGGTCAGCATTCGGTAACCATCTGCTGAAGACTGGGGACTTTTCCAAAATTATAGAAATGAAAACAAGTAGAAATCTTAGAACCATGTATAAAATTTAAATTCTCTAAGTCATATCATTCCATTCACATTTATTATCAAAATGTTAAATTCTCAAGGAAATTCTTCTTTTATAGATGTTCTATATAGTTTTCATAGATATCACTAGGAATCATTATTTTTCCTCACACAATATACTGAATCCTGACTTAGATGCATATATACTTGCACAAATCCATGTTCTCCTTAACTCTGAAATTTCCTTACAAAGTTCACATGAAGCAGGCTCTGGGCTCCATTAATAAATGAAAACTCAAGTGTGACACCAGAAGCCATTTAAAACCTTTGCTCATTTCAGAGATTTTAGCCCCTGGTCCAAGTCGTCATGTGAGTGCAAGAAAGTTGTATCTGCAACAGCTGCCATTTGTCATTAATTTTGGATGGCTCTTGAAATGGTTCTACAGGTGGTGATGTCAAGAATCACGGACTTAAATGGAAGGTAAATTTTAAGGTGGTTTTCACATTGTAGTGACTAGGTGTTGAATAAATATAACTTAAGGCAGCCATTGCAGTTACGACTTTCTTGCACTTACATGACTTGATTTCAAAGACTCTGTGGGTTACACTACACTACCATTTCTCTTGAGATGTTTCTAATAACATCGTTTGTAAATGCTGTTGTGAAACCATTTTATGTAATAGCTGGTGTGAATCCATTTTGTTTGCAGAAATAAGCAAAGGAAGGAGTCAACAATTTCCCTGAAAAGGATCTTGTACTTCCAGCCTTAATGGAGGAGTTTGTGCCATGGGTAAATTAAGCACTCAATCTTTGACCAGCTTAATGACAGTGAGTTAATATTAACAATCACATTTGCATTCGAGTTTAACACTTTTAGTCAAGTCTATATTAAACTGTAATCCATCAATTTTTCTATCAGAAACTATATTTTGCTAAGAAAAGCATTTAAATGAATAGACACAATTTGACAAGAATTATTCTCATGTTGAAACTGCATTTCTTAAATAAAACCTCTGGTGACGAATAGTAAATGACTCGGTGACATCACATTGGAAAACAGTTTTTTTGAATTTTTTCCTAAATAATTAGAACATTTACATGAAGGAAAAACACAAATTTGACATTTGCAACACAGAAAATTTGAGTCATTACTTTTAATCATTAATGAATCCACTTATTTTTTTCAATAAATTTCCACTCCAGGTATTTGCAGTTTTGTAAAGAATTAAAAAAAAAAGGCAAAATACTTTTTCAGAGCCAAAATGCCTCTTTGAATGCCCAGTACATTCCATGCAATCAAACCATACTGGCCATATAAGAGAAATGTGTCAGTTTTTATCAGACAAACTATGGATCTAAAGGGGTTGTTATTATACAATAAACCTGCAACCCACAAAGTCTGATATATTTCAGATAATTGGATTTGAATTAGGCTCTGGTCTTATTTAAATTTTTAATTGAATCAACTCAATCACATAGGTCATCTACTGGTCAAAATTATAGAATCAAAACAGCAGATGGCAGGAAATACCTTTGCGAAAAAGTACTTCACCATACCAACGCCAATCATGACGAAAAGTCCAACATTTTAACTCATAGAAGACACAAATATCAAGGTAAATTTTAACCGAAGGCACCGAAGGCATTTGCCGTCGGTGCCCCTACCAGTTGCCTTGATGCCCTATTACTTAGCAATGCCTAATGCTATTCTTTAACATGTAATTGCCTTCTAAAACAGTGTGCCCTTTCAAAATTGACTTGAAATTGGGTGCCCTTCAGAATCCTTAAAACTTACCCTGCAAATATGCTGTCTTGTTGTAAATATTACAGAAATGAATGGAATGTAGTGGCCATTAGCCCTAATCTCCTACCTACCCCTTTTAGTTCTCAGCCTATCTCGTCGGAAATAAGGGTGTCAAAAATTAGTGGTTTCAACCAGGGCTCGAACCAGGGACTTCTCGCATCCTAATCCCATGTCCACCTGTACCAAGTCACCCAGGGGGACGCTGCGATTTCATCACCATATAGGACCCTCGTCTATGACATATTCGGAAGTTAGGCGATTTTTTTTTTCTCTTGTATTGTAACCTTTTGTAACCTTTGGGAGCTTTAGGATTAGACAAACTTTGGTAACAAAATATGTCATTCTAGTAAAACAAGTAGCAAAAAAAACAATAGTTGATATCAAAGTTCCAACCAAGTTTATTTTAAAAACACTAAATTTTATGAATCTTAGACTTGAGGATCTTTCCCTTCTCAAATGTCAGGCAGTTTTAATTTGGTGGATGCAGGAGAGTAATGCTGGGTGAGAAGATTTTCACCTTTAAAATAATCTGTTGATTTTACAGCACAAAACGTAATACATGTATGTTTAGACCAGGTTGTTCATTTTCTGTGCGTGTTTGCTCTACTATACCAGAAAAGTTAAGAATATGTCATTGCTGGTAATCACATTTCATGGTTCTGAACCTATATCACATTGCTGTGCATGCAGGCATGTTTGCTAATGAGGGTTCCATCATATCATGTAGTTTCATGTGCTATGTTTCATACAAGCTTGTTAGCATAGAGTCACAGCTTGTTATGCTAAGGGTTGGACATAATTACCCGGGATAATTACATCCAGATCACCTCGAAACGAGATTAAAATAATGATTGCTATGTCAGTAAATTCAGCAAGAGAACAAATTGAGCAGGTAAATTGAACCAATTTGGGTTTTTTTCCTCAATAATGATTCTGTGTCTACTCTCTCGATCCAATTATCACAATGTCAAGCCACTGAGCAGGCGCTGCCATGGCAGCAATTTCGTGATCATAGCTAACTCCAGTCATGTATGACATATTTGGATTTGGTCGATTTTCTTAGGTTTTGTGGCGTTCAGGTTACGTTTTGCCTTGTACCTTTGTATCATAATTGGAAAAGGTAATTGTCATCGGAATGTGCAGTGTGCGAGAGGTCCAAGGATTGAATCCAGGAAAAAAACCACGCATGTCTAAAATGTAAATTTCTGAGGTGCTTAAAAGGTTGCAGCAGTTTTATCAATTGTCATTCATACAGAGTAAAATGCAAAGTGCAAAAATATACACTTTTATTTTCAATACCAATTTGAGTATCATACAGAGTATCTGTATATTTGATACTTTTTAAACTGCATTATGGGACATACAAAAGGAGTGTATTCACATTTCCTTGGATAAATCCTTCACCCATCTCATGACACATAACAAGAAGACAGAGCCAGTTCTGATCACTGAAAATGGGTCATTGTCATGGCTTTATTACATGGCTTCAATTTGTCTCAATGAATCATGTCCTATGATGCTATGTTGATGGAGGAAATCCAAGTCTTGCGAATTGCCGTCAAAGTTATATAATGTCCAGTTGATGTTTATGTAATCCAATCAAATCGGCTGAACTTATTGACCTAGTTGTAGTATGTTTGTTGGATATTGTTTTATTTCAATTTAATATTACCATTTTTCTTCATAATCTTTTATTCTAATGGTGATGCAGGTCTTCGGTGATGTCAAGGGTATCAACGAAACTCGAAGTTTATTTTGCTAAATTTTAGGCAATAGTGTCCATCTCCATTTCCATAGTGTAGGCCTAAAGGTCCAACTACACAAAACTGTGAATGTTGTAGGGTTTGCCACTCTTCCAACACACGTGACATCTTCCAAGTACTTTTCTAACATACTTTAAAAAAGGGAACCGTGAAACAGCTCCACCATATTGGGTGGACCAGTTTCTGACTTGTGACCATATCCACATTCAAATAATGCCCATTTTTACACTATATTCCTAACACGGGGTCAAAAATTTACGTCATTTTTCTATTTGAGGAAAATGTTTTGTTTTGAAGGAAGTAATCAAATTTATTATTTCTTTCACCAATTATAACACCACAAAGGACATGTTTGGATCCACTACACTTGCACATAATGTGAGACAAACCTTGTGACTTCCTCATCTGACATCCGCTCCAAGATGCAGCTGTGAGTGTGCGAGAATGTTTACATCTCACCCCCTCTCCAATAATCCCGTCAACAGCCTTGCAGAAAAGCAAAAAATTATGTACCAGACTATCATTATCAGCATATTTAATATAGGCCTATGAACCAAAAACATTGTCACTTTCAAATAAAATTACATTGTTAATGACATCAAGATATCATCACAACTTGGACACAATGTATGTGCAAATTATCATGCTTCTCGCTGTATATAGATCTGTGACCTACTTAAATGACCTCCTGTTTTATTCTCTCACACACTACGCTAATGAACAATTTCTGGATTACGAAGATCTTTGATGCCAAAATGCAAGCCTCAGACTTAGCCATGTCTGTTCAATGTATTTTTGCAGTATATGTATGCATGCAATCTTGCCAGACATATATGCTAAACAAGATCAATTTTGTTCCAAATAGGTCAACCTCTGGCCAAAACTGTGGGATGTAGATCAGAGCAAATCTAGCAGGTTGACAATCTATACTTGGAATCTAAACCCTAAAATGGGGTTGGTACAAATGACATACTAAAGTTACTCGATGTTGAGTTACCAAGAGTTAGTGATGATCAATCAATAAATCAATCAGACAATCAACCTATCAGAAATGTATGATATGATCTATCAACATCAGAGCTTCATGAGCCTCTGACCAATTTATGTCACACTTTTGATCACAGCATTGTATCTTTCCACTTGATGAGTGAGAGTCCGGAAATCAAAAACGGATAGCGCATTTCCTGCTTTCTCATAAGATTACAAGTTACTCATAATAACCTTATCAATAGCCTTGATTCTTTATCTGAAATCCAAATCCAACCAATAATAATAATCAGTCAAATTGTATCAAATATTGTCTGAATTGAGATTTGTCACAACTTTGAACTTTTCAACCGATTTGTATTTTCTCCAATACACTGGCCTCTGGGAATAGTGGGGATATCAGTTCATGCAAAAGCTTGCCTTGGAAAAATGAAACCTTTCCTATTAAACCATGCAACACCAAAAGTACAAGTTCAAGCTGCAAATCAAAACTGTGTCTTTCTTTTAAGAGATGTCTTTGGCAGTTGGGCAATGTCTCCACAATATCCAGCTGACATCACCAGCAAGTCACCATAGGTCTCCACAAGGTCACAGAGATCAGTCAAAACAATACCTAGACTCCAGGCTGACAAACAGTTAAAGAAGTTTCACCTTCATTATTCAAATTTTCAATTTGTCTAACTTTCTTTAATATTCTAGTAATATCATAACATCAAATATTTTACAGAACATGGTCCTTTCACTGACCTGGCAATTTCATCTGTTATGACCAGTAGACATATTTAGAGTTGTTCCCTCATTTCTGCCACCAACTTCTGCCACTATGACCTTGTCTTGTGACACCACCATAAACTAGAACTTGTCCAGTTCCTTCCACCAATCATTCCTGTGACCAATATCATCCTCTGACCTATCCCATTTTAGTGACCAAGCAGGGAGCGAGCTGTTCAAGCTATCCAGGCTTGGCTAGAGGATTTTGCTCAGCATGGCCAGTGGAAAATAGATAGCTCAGTCAGAGCTACAATAAACATGACTTGGATGTGCAACAAATAAATAAATGAAGGTTGGGAAATAACATACTTTAGGTCCCAACAAAAACTTCACCATGACCCAACCTTAACTCAATAACCATGACCCAACCCTAACTCACTAAACATGACCCAACCCTAATTCCAACCCTAAACATACCCTTACCCTAAACCTTAACCCTAAAATTTTGGATGGGACCTGAAGTAAACTTGGTCCGAAGGTTGAACTCCCTGGAAATGTCATGTCATCATCAAATTTTCAACGACACCAGTCCAAACTATTCACATAATTTATGGCTTCAATTTGAATTCCCTGTGTACTCAATTGTCAAAGAGCAATCGTTGAGCTGTACACATCTTGTGCAGTTAGGACCGGTTGCTATTAACTAGACGTAATCACTTCTGCAGCAAATAAAAGGACAAATACGGATTATTCAAGGATTCTGTCTCCCTTGGTATTGATATAGTCAGGTTTTAGATTGAAACTCTGGAAATTCTATATTAGAATTGTAGATAAATGTCAACAAAAACAAAACTAAAAAAATGCCTAATCATTTTGATCAAAATGTACCCTTTACAAATTAAATCCCAAAGATGCAAGCAAGAGACTTTTTCATGTGATAAACGCATGTGAAAGTTGAGTGCCTCATTGAAAGTACAAGTGGCACATTGTAATGAAAAAGGGAAATTGGATTTCTGGAAGTAAATCATTGACTTCATGAATCCCCTTACTGATGACAAATCAAGAGAATGTTTAGTTACAACACGTAATTCAGGTTTCTGAGTTTCACTTATCGTGAAGTGTACCCTTGACAATGATTCATCCTATTCCAAGTGCCCCAAATCACAGATTAATGTGTAACTAAAGAATAAATCTAACCTAATTTTACTTGCTGAATGAATTAACATACATTTCCCATCAAATTAACAAATTGAAAATGCATTTTACTTGTTTAATTACATTTTATGCATTTAAGGACACTTACATTGTAGCACCGCAGAATATGTCTGCCTCGGGATAGACCCTGTTTCAGTGACATGTTTTGTACTAGTATTGTACTATAAACGGTACTCGAATGATGTTCCAAATGTGCACATTCCAATCTTCTACTAGAGTAGTATTTGATTTTCGGCCATGGCTATAGGCACGACCGTCGTGCACTTAATTTTGTAAAGTCTATACGCAGGACCGTTCTTCCCTGTGTCTATTTCCATTCAAAATACAAGTAACACAGCAAAAACATATCATAAAATAAATAAGCAAATAAGATGAATGATATATAAATGAATAAGTACTTTTGTTCAATAACGAATTAAAAACAACATGAAAAACTCACGTGAAGACAAGTAAAATTCCAATATATTATTATTAGAAATCACACCGTTTATAAAAGCTAACTATTATTGTCATGATAGCAAAACTATATCATGCAGTAACTCTGGCAAGATAAAATTTATAAGGCGATAATAACACCGATCTCAATATTTACTGCGGTATTATTACAATAGATCAGAGTGTGATTGACAAGGTTACTAGGTCGTCTCCCCCCCCCCCCAGCAGCCGCTTGTGATTTAACCACCAACAGTGGCCCTGCCCCTCAAAAATTAATTATTTATTTATTTTATGACATGTTTTTGCTGTGTTACTTATGGTTTGAATGGAAATAGGCACAGGGAAGAACGGTCGTGCGTATAGACTTCACACAATTAAGTGCACGACGGTCCTGCGTATAGACACTTCCTTGATTTTCTCCAAGGCAGCCAAGGCACCCGTCAAGTACCTGATAGAGTAAAAATTCTGATCAAAATCTTCAGAAACGCCAACAAGTCCAATTTTGTTTTGAATGTTGATCTCTAACAGTTTGTATTGAAACAAAGTCAGGAAAGCAGTTAAGTTTCATTTTGAAAACAATGCTTCTACTTTGCAGATTGTAAATAAATCTAACTGATTATCAATTTTCCATTGAATTTGTAATATAGCCAATTTCTAAGATTTCAACTCTAGGGGGCAGTATTTTTTTTGTCAACAACGATACTCAATAATGAAAAAAAAATCCAACTATTTTGATATATAAGTCTTGAATTTGACATTGAAGCTTTTCATACTTTCATAATTACCGCTAACACTTCAAATGGTGTAAAAATCTTGAAATGTCTGGAAAAATGTTTGGGATGCTGCTGAAATTGTCCAATGTAACTTAAAGAAAACAGCAGAATATAGCCATTATGAAACCAACCAGCTTCTTTTTTGCCAACTTTGTATCTTTGTTTATGGCATTGTTATAGTTGGATGAATGTTGTGTGTTGTAACTATCACCAGGAAGGATGCATTTGATTATCGTTCCCCTGGGTAATATGTCTTGTTACAGAAATTTATTTTTACAAAATGGATTTATCAAATTTGATCATTCTTATTCATTCAAAAATAAGCAGAACAAGTTAACCCACTCATCTCAAAGGAAATGAGATGAATTATGCACTGAAAGCTGATGATTGCAAATAGGTTCAACACTTTATGCCGCGTGGACACAGAGTCTAGGTGTTGGATCATTTGGATCAACTGATATGAATAAAAGGCGCTTTCTGTTAAAGCACGCAACTTACAAGCTGACTTACAACCTGCTCTGATCCTGTACAAGTGCCAAGTATTATTTCTGTTACTTTTTCACCAATTCGTAATGATTTGTCGGCTTATGACTTTCTTAAGATTAACCTTATTCTATGAATTGTCAAAAGATTTGTCTCTTTTATTGGTGTCATAAGATGTAGTGATAATGCTAACTCTAAGTATAGACCAACTTGGTCATTACTGAGGTATCCCCCAATGATGAAAAGCAGTGTACCAAGATTAGGGGGTTTATATCAACCAGTGTTTTGGATACGTACGATTAAATGTAATATATACGATTAAATGCAAATCAATCAATCATTCAATCAATATACACTGAACTTACATGAAATGCATACCCCATGAAGGAGTCTATTCGTACAGGGGACCAACGGCTTTACGTGACTTCCGAACCACGGAACAAGTAGAGTAAAGTTTCTTGCCCAAGGAAACGAAAACCGCAGCGCCCGGGGCTCTAACCCACAACCTCTGTATTACGAGACCCGTGCTCTAACCGCTCGGTCATGCTCCCCTCTAAATGTACGCTGTCAAGTAAGCCTATAAATGACTTGTATATAGGTCACACATTATTTGTCTCATTCAAATGTCCTTAGAAATGATATTTGTGGATCTCTCAATAGAGGGCAGACAATACAATTAACACTGTAACACTTGATAAGGCACCATCTTTACAATTCACAATTTACATCTATATGTATGTTATTTTATTTTATTGTGTTTGTAGACATATTTGTGAAGCTTCTTGGCATTTTTACATTAGCTTAACCCTTGTTATACTTAATAAATTTTCAGAAACATATTATATGGATTGGAAGGACTGTCGCAACCCTCTCCCCTCCCTAATTTTTATCATAAATTCTCCACATGTGGTACCAATGGATAAGGGTCATGTATCAGTCTTTTATCCATTGATAGCAAAATCAGTGTCATCCATTGAAAAAACTTGACAGGATTAACTTAAGAGGTTCATGAAGTCATTGAGTACTGCCAGTGTATTTAGGTATACCAGGAATTTTTAGCACCAGAAATGTGTAACCGCCTGATACTGCTTCCCATTTGTAGAACTGAGCATAATTAAAACATCCATTAAGCATTGTCTGGTTATGGAATATAGCTTACTGAATATCTGACACCATCCCGGGACAACGTCCAAGTTAATAAATTAATTTTATCTCCTCTACACTAAATAAGTACACCCACCCAACCCCAAAAAGTGCCTTGCCATTTAGACATAAATTGCTCCAGAACAAGTTGAATGTCATAAAGAAATATACTAATGATAATTCAAGATAATCTTCAGCTGCTCTGTTAATGCAATGATGTTGACCCAGAAAATATGCAAGTGTGTTATTATGCTGTACCATAATGTTAATTACCATACCACATTTAGCATAGTACTTTATATGGCTCCATCTGATAATAACACATTTGATATTAGGGCTCAAGTCACACATCAACGTTTTAGGAACTGTACAACTCGTAAAGGTTTCAAGTACTTCTGCCTAACAGAACATCACCCTATGGATAAGGAATTGAACGCATGCCTAACGGACACCAAGGTATGGTTAAGAAATTAAATATTTAGCTTTTAACAATAACAATTAAACATCAATGTATTAAACAAAACAGTGTACGTTCGGAGTGCATTAAGCTCTACACGTTGATGTATGACTGAGTCCTTAGCTCTTCATGGCTCCATCTGATACAGAGCAAAGGTGTGTGTTAACTACTTCAAGTCCTCTTACCAAATACTGACGTGATACTGATATTTTAGAAAGAGATCAAAATTGTGACAAAATGATTATCTGGTTCATGCTGCCAAAGAGTTCAGTAAAAGTCAAGTTGCTCCGTCGGAAAATACTTTTTTTATTTTGAACAAAAATGTTTAATGTGTAAGGTGATCAGGGGTTACCTCAACAAGTTTTTGAGCTTGCATCAATTCAATCAAAGTTAAAAAACATGCTAACAAATTTTGCTCTAGTAATCGGACCTACGCAGATTTTGTCAATGAAATCGTTATCTATAGATAAGATATACAGAGATTGTACCATATTTTTTTTCAATATAATGTTTTTTTTAGTCAAATAACTGAGCAATCGGCTGGGCTGAACTGTATCATACCACTGCATTGACGTTCTCAATGCAGTGCTATGATACGGTTCAGCCCAGCCGATTGTATCATAGCATGCATTGACGTTTTAAAAAAAATCTCAACCCGTTTAGTGGAGTATCGGTTTCCTAAATAACCCCAGAACCATATGTCACGATCTTCACAAAAAAAATGTACGTACGGGAGACCATGACAGTTTGCAATCCCTCGAGTCAGTGGTCATTTACATCATGCTAAATGACCATGTACCTGATCCAAAATCAATGAACCCTTTTAACTGCCTTGTAAGACAATAATCAAGGATCAATACAATTACAGCCCCACTAATGGTGATCTGTGGATGTATTCACAGAGCTGGGTTGTTGAACTAGTCGGCCATTGTTTTCTCTCCCTCCAATGTATTGGATTTTGGTGATGGAGCCAGACTACCTTGGGACTTGGCCAGCTAGACTAGGAATAACAAAGAGACATGTATGATAGTGATGATGTTCCATGGTGTTACCCAGAATAGGATGTCATCTGATGGGAATTAGGAATTTAAAGAAAGCATAGCAGACTTGGTTTATCTGTCTAGAATCACTAGTCACATCGAAGAATGATTGAATCTAATCTCGTTGATCTAATCCACAATGTTCTTGCACCTGAATTTTAGGTTAAATCTTAGTGAAAATCGATACTATAGAAACAGAAATATTAATGGCCAAATTTATACCTGAAATGTAATGCTCTTATCAGTTGTTTCTCCCCCCCCCCCCTGAATCGGTACACTAGCAGGGAACTCACGTCATATGTTTCTTTAAAGCTGGCAAATTCGCTGCCATTTTCTACTGATATCTCCACAGGACAGGGCATTTTCAAGGCAGTGCTGAACCCCGTCCTTGTACTGGCCCTTATACATTCACAGGCTGACCTTCCTGGCCCTGGCTCAAGCCACGGCCCCTACCCTATCATGACAAATTCCCTACAAGGGCTCAGTGTTCGAAATACAAATTTTTCACCACATGCACATGTGCATGTAACTTCAAAAATTTACCTGCACAAAATAATTTCTGCATGCACATAACAATGTCCAACGATATCGGTGGATCGACCAACACATGTGTCTTTTCCGCTACAGATTCTGCCGGAGATTCAGAAGCAACATCCGTGATGTTCTTTTTTTCACCTGGGTTATTAAACTGCCGAACTTTTCTTTATAAACAAAACAGTGTACATTGCGTCTAGGGTTAGTCTTTCCCTTTGGCTTCGGTGGCATATTTTGACTTGTATTTGTTTTGTTTTGATCGACAAATTTATTTTTGTAAATGAAAATGTCAACATCCTAACCTCATAACATTGTTTGTGAAAATATGAAAACCAGACGGTCGTTATACATATTGGCCCGTATCGAAAGCAAAGACGAAAGTATTAACAAAAGCACGTGGTAACGAGACATAAGCAATTGATCAATTGCGATACCCCTCTAGGGCATTAATGAATGATATGACGTCACACCCGGTCGAGAGGGAATTCCCAAGTAAACAAACACGGCGATAATTCGTAGCAAGTACAAATTTAATGCAGTTTGTGGTCGTATTTTCTTGCGATTTTTAATCTTAAAATTGATATTTAAAATAAATAATTTATTTATCTTCAGACATATATTCTTATTTCTCATTTATATACTATTATCATGACCAAACATGTACATGCACTTGTGCAGGTGAGAGTAGTAAGCTTACATGCACAGTCCAAAAGTCACCTGCATTTGTGCATGGGCGCACGTGGTATTTCGAACACTGCAAGGGCTGGCCCTGGTACCCGGTGGCTGGGGAAACAAGTGATGGCAGCGGCTGCAGTTGTTGTTGTTGTTGTTGTTGTTTAAAAAGATCTGGCAAATAATCAACTGCAGCTCAATATCTGACAATTTTTCATCCAACATTCAAACATGGAAAGTCAGTGTAAACACGAGAGTTATCTAATTGATTTGATTTTGACAAGATGACTGCAACATCCATCAAAGGCATTGGACTAATGTATATTGATTCCTTTATTTTCAGGAATCTGAGAGATTGAGAGCAGCACAAAACTGATTTTATGATGTTGCAGTTCAAGATATTGAAATGGTTTTTTTTTTTGTTTTTTTTTTATTATTAACATGCAATCTCATAAAGATAGATATTTCTTAGTAAATTTACAGATATCAAAAATCAGTATCTGTTAAAACAATAACACATAATACAGGTTTTTTTTCTTTTACTCTTCACATATATTTTAAAGAACGATGTCATTCCATGGATTTTATCATGAATACCAAGCAATGCAGGGCTTGATCAAAGATTGTGGGTCATTAGAGGAAATATGCATTTTATGTGTCTTTATACTGCTAAAGTTTACGTTTTCCATCAAAAATATTGAGTTTTCATATTTCACATGTTTGAAGAAGAAAAAATCAAAATACCCGACCCAAATTTTTGGCATTTTAAGGTCGGTCGCGGAAGGCAAACAGACATTTTTTTTAGGCCTTATGTGAATGTTTTTAAGCATAAAAAATCAATAAAGAATGGCCATTATGGTATCGAGAACTCCCACATCCATGTCCTTCCTGATGTTTTTCGAAATCTACAGCCAAAATATTTTGCAGGAGGGATCTTTTTCAAGTGTTGACACCTTGTCCTTTAAGAATTATTCTAAGTGTGGTGCCTGGAGAGATTTTACGATAAATGCATGTCAGTTTTAAAGTTTGTTGTTTATGCAATTTTCAATGCAAAATTTCAAATCTCAGAAACCTGTAAACTAAAACTGTAGGCCTATTCATCAATCAAGTGGAACTACATAAGATATTAACCTAACTCCCAAATGCTTAAAAACTATCAAAGTACGAATACGTCATACAAAAATTTCCTGTTTCCCCTGGGATTTGAACCCCCGACCTCTGGCATCCCAATCCCATGTCCACCTATGGCAAGCCACTGAGTATGGCCTGCCATGGCAGCCATTTTGTGCCCATCTGTATCCCCTGTCTGTGATATATTTGGACTTGGGAGAATTTCTTGATTTTTGCTTGTTGGATTTTGTTGGACTGTGACGTGTTAGGGTTAATTAAATCTGCATAGCTCATCTCCTACCCCAGGCCACAAACCTATTGAACACCACTCGTATTCTGGCAGCCATATTTTGAACAAAAATATTCCATGCTACCAAATTAAAACCAAAATTTCACTTTAAGGTATCTTGTCATATGCCCTCGTCACTCTTTGCTCTATTAGAACTTTTTTGTTTGCTGAGGGTGGTATTAACTTAGATTTTAGCACCAAAACAAAAAAATGTGCATTACGTATGTCATACAGCATACACAACTGGAGAGGGTTAAAGGTACGCTGACATAATTTCCAAATTTTATCTGAAGATAATTTACCTTTGATGTGTTCAACTACCAAATACAGTAAAAAATTTGATCATAATCCTCAGAAAAGTAAAAAAAAAAAACCTCAAGTTTTATTTTGCATGTTGATCTTGGGTATGAGGCTAATTCTCTAAAATTATGTATTGATGTTATATATGGGTTAGAGGTTAATGCTTTGTTTGTAAAACATTACTAGTAAAGCAAATTTTAAGATTTTAACTCCATAGAGGGCAGTATTCATCTTGGTCGCCACTGTCACGATAATTAATAATGAAAGACAATCTAAATATTTTGATATAAGGCCATGCGTTTT
>JXSR01S017476.1:38769-57720 GCA_000969725.1 Ophiothrix spiculata
TTATATTTCCGATCATTTACTTGAAATAAAACTCTGCTGGAGTTTTGAAGTAAGCACAAGGATTGTGAATCTAAAAAAATAATAATTTCGGCAAAATATACAGTTGTATTTTATATTTCCGATCATTTACTTGAAATAAAACTCTGCTGGAGTTTTGAAGTAAGCACAAGGTCTGTGAATCTAAAAAAATAATGATTTAACAGTTTTCAGTAAATTGTGTTGAGCATGACAAATCATTATTCATGTTTGAATGCACATATGCAATTTAGTTGTTTCCAAGCAATTTAACACACATTACAATGTTTCAGCACTAAAATTTTGACATATTGTTATAAAAGCGAGACAAATTATATATGAAGCTTTTATCAGTCAGCTTTTAAACATCATTAGTTCTAGACAAACATTTCTCTTCCCTAACCCCACAGAATCACACAACATCTCAATCCAGAAAATTCAGAAAATCTCTTCAGAAGACCAAATAAGCCCTTGTTGACTTAGTTTGGTATTATCCGTTGTGGATGGGTTGGCGCAGCATTTCTGCCCTCCCCTTTCACCACTGCGGCCGGGGTTTGATTCCCGGTCGGACTTAGGTTGTAGGTCCTCGCAGATTTTCCCTGAGCACTTTGGTTTCCTCCTGCATCTAAAATCGAAAATTCTTTCCAATATTCTGTCTTTCACACCATGGAGGTGTCCCTTGAAATGCATATGCACTATTGGGATTAGCCTGGCTTTCAGCCAAATGTTATAAAAAAAAATATCACGTAGTGAACAAGAATATTGGTTAGGTGTGCAAGAGATCACAGTAACTTATTACCAAACATGACAGATCCATATCCATCTAAAATCTAACCAAATCAAAACCCTTCATTTAAACAAAACAGGCTTTTGACACTGTAGAGATGTAACTATCTTTTTCCTCTTCCTATAGTTCTGTCGGTCAATTGTCCTGATTCCAACATTACCCTACATCAACATCCTCTATCGCTGTCACATGGTTGGTGCATATTGATCAATAAATGCCTCTTTCAGTTATGTTACTGGATGAAAGTTACCAATATTGATGGATAACATACTTGATACCTTAAAATTGTATCATGCGTGCTGAGAATTACAATGGCAGAGGATTGTCCTGAAATCTGGCATGCCCTGAAAACATCAAATATATCAAAATCAATAGATTGGGAAACAACAAGTCCATTTAATGTCAACACCAAAAGGTGTGCAGCCATGGTTTATTTCCCAATATCTGAGTAAATTCATGAACCAAAGTCAGTAAAAAATTCAATTTCTGTGTCAAGCATGCTTCTATGGCAAAGCATTTAGACTAATCTTTTAGCCAGAAAATTTTAAGTGACTGAAGTTTGTAGCAAAGTCTAGACTCCATACATGGACCTTTATTCTATGGTCACCCCTACCCCATCTCCCCAATGTCAGGAGCTAGTCCATCAATTACTGAACATTTGATGATCTGTAAGCATTATGAAATATACACTGCACATCAAATGTTCCTACCCATGGTTTGTACATGCTTGCAGATTAGGCCAAAAAAAAAAAATTGTTTGATTGGCGTAACATAGAAAAAAAAAGAGGGTAGGTAGGTCGGATTTTTTTTTTTTATTTTTTTCTTTCTAACTCTATGTTTTACATACAAGAACACAAAATATATGGCACATATACAAAAACATCTTCACTTTTTCTGTAACACAACTTTTATTTGCCTTTTTGAATGTCCTGCAAGCCATATCTTGGGCTCCCATGAATCGATTCCCATCAAATTTGGGATTTGGAGGTTTTTTACCATGCTCAAAAAATAAAAATATCTAGGGTCGGTGGTAAAATTAGGGTAGGTCGGGTTACGCCACACAAACAATTTTTTTTAGGCCTTAATGCTTTTCTGATCAATTTTTGGCACTCCAACCAATTCTCATCAATTTGAAGTTGGAATGTATCAAATTTGCCGACAAGCGAAACAAACCAATTTGCAAAGAACGGTTGATTTCAAAAAATTACCTCTGAGTTAATTAGATAAGCATTAATTTAATTCATCTACAGGAATGTAAAATCATGTGTAAGAACTTTTAATGTGCAGTTTATTACCTAAAATAACTATAGTGCTCTGAAACATGAAATCTTACTTTGCTATACTTTGATCAACGCCAAATAGGCATTGATACAGATAAGCGTGTGCGTAGCTGAACACAGCACAACTGCAGGAGACGCAGCTTGCGCTGTGCGTTAGACTCGCGCATCAGTATCTATGACGCGCGTGTAGTGGGATTATGTTCACTTGTGGATGAAGAAAAGCCTCATAATTCCCGCCTATTTAGTGCTGATCAAAGTATACAGGGTGTCCCAATAAAAATGCATCACTTTTGTTTTTGATCATATCTCAGAAACCAATTAATTAAAATTAGAACTTTTTTCAGAATGATAACAAGTATAGTTTAGTCTTTCATCAGTGAAATTTTGAAATCTGTCGAGCTGTTCTTGAGAAAACAAGAATTTAGTAAGAAGACTCAATTTTACTCCATTCCAATGGGGTTTACCACAGTAACTCATGTGCTTACCAAAGCACATCTTTGGTTACTATTGATCTATTTATTTTAAACTTGCAAAACAGACCACAGAAGATCACAAAATATGGCATAGACACTAAATCATGATTTTGATATCTTTTTTAGCTTTGAGAGTGGCACTGTTATTCAATGTGTAGGTCTTGCTGTTTTGCAGCTCTAAAAAAAGGGAAAAAACGAGTTCATGGTTTCTCAAGGAAACTCAACCAAGGCAGAAGGAATTCCTTCACTTGAAAGTTTATTCAGAAATCTTTTGTATCTTTTAAGTTTCAAGCTTTTTTGATAAAAAAGAAAACCTTTATGACTGTCTCTCACTCTACAAGTGTTAAAAATATAACATTGTCAACATATTCAAATCCAAATAACAAAGCAGTAATTCACTTCCTCGTGAAAGAGGAATGTCTTAGTCCCTGATACCGCACGTTGAAAATTGTTTGTATAGTTTTAAGTAGATTTTAAGCAACTCTGCCTTTCACACGTTCACAATCAGTTCCCAGGCACCTACATCATTGTCCTGGTCCAACATGTCCAATGCGATGTTCTAAATCCCTGACGGTGAAGGGAGTCAAGTGTTATCAGACAAGATTTCAAGTTTCAATCAGGTTTATTCAAATTCTAAATTTTCTGTTGTTGTTACTATTGTTGTCGTTGTTGTTGTGATTGTTGTTTTGTAGCTGTTTTACTGAAAAGATGTTTATCAATGAATACAATAAGTTTTAGAGGCAAGTTATTGTGGTGACATGGTCATGTTATGTCAGATCGATGATAGCTGCAAATATGAATTACTGTGGTAAACCCCATTGGAATGGGGTAAAATAGAGTCACCTTACAAAATTCTAGTTTTCTCAAGAACGGCTCGACGGATTTTGCTCAAAATTTTATCGATGAAAGACTAAACTATACTAATTATTATTCTGAAAAAAGTTTTAATTTTTGTTAATTGGTTTCTGAGATATGATCAAAAACAAAAGTGATGCATTTTTATTGGGACACCCTGTATGATGGTAGTCATAAAGCTTCATAGCTCTGGTCACACAGGTCTGCCATATCAAATGGGCAGTATAGGACAATAAAGCACACCTGACGATATAAGACCGCCATAAAAGCACTTGACAAGCTCCTTATCCATCCAAGTTTCCTTTCCTATTCAATAAAGTTAGCATTCAATACGATTTGACAACACTAGCATATAGAGGAAATGCCACAGCCCACAATAAATGCTGCAAAGAGACAAAACTGCCACTGGTTACATGATTGCATTCAATATTTTCAATTTGAGGGAATAACGACTCAACTACTATAGTTTGATAAAATTGCTGTACTTTGATTCGCAGTGATAAACCTCCATTTTATGGGCCAACTCTGGCAAATGAAAATAATGTCATTTCATGTCGTGCTTATTGAAAGCCTTGTCTGTGCTCATTGCCTCGGGGGATATATACTTTGGCGTTATTGATTCCATGAAGTTTTCATTTATTGATTTCACTATATTCCGACATTACTGATTTCAATAATGTTTTAAAAATGTTGCTCACAACATTTGTCATTAAATTCTGAATGAAAACTGATAAGGACCATTAAAATCACATTAGTATACTTACAATGTAATGATTGTTCAGACGCACATAATTTTGCTGAAGTGAAGCTCATGTTTTTTAGGATGGCAGAAGATCCATTCAGAGGACGCCCATTTTCACTTAGAGAATGCAACTGTCTGATAATAATCATGTTAAGCTTACTAAACTAAAGTTGGCAACAAATAACACATTCATAGGTTGGTTTTGCCACAGGTTAAGCTAACACAATAATGGACAAAGATCTTAAGCAATCGCTTTTAACGACAAGTTTTACTGAATATTAACGCTAAAATGTTTGATTTGCTCCTCAACATCGAGAAATACAAACTGTTTGAAGACTATATTCTGCGTCTTGAGTGTTTAATTTATGAATTTGAAATTCAAACCAAATGTGTTATTCATTACAGATAACAACCTTTAGAAACTGAATTTACTACCTAACTTAAGAGTTGTTATCCAGACGAAGTGTGTTTTTGTTGATAAATAAATTCAGCAGAATTACACAAATAGATGTAGAACTCTTAAATAAGTTCATCTGGTTTATTAAGAAACACTAAAATTGAAAGTTCATCTTATCAAAACCAAAGTAATTTTACTATTTACTTTGGTTTTGATAAGATGAACGGAAAAGGTATACTTTAGGTCCCATCAAAAACTATACCCTAACCCTAAACCCTCACCCTAAAACTAACCCTAACCCTAACCCTAACCCTAAAACTAACCCTAACCCTAAACTAAACCTAACCCTGACCCTTAACCCTAACCCTAAAATTCTGGATGGGACCTAAAGTATACTTGGTCCAGATGAACTTTCAATTTTAATATGTAGAACTATATAGATCTAACTTAAGTACACATAATAAAGTAGAGTTTAATATTATATCTTAATTTATTATGCATTTTAAGCAGTACGAAAGTTTGTATCTCTCATAATAAGCTCATCATATCTCTCATTATGACACAAAGTTAAGAATTTGATTTTATTGCGATGCTGTAATGCAGACCACTGCAGCACAGTGTGCAGTTAACAACACAATGCGCTGCAACATCCTTACAACATCTAAAATTAAATCTAAAACAGCTATCTTTGATCATTTTTTGATCCTTTATATTTCAGATTGTCAGAACTTTGTAAGCTTGGAAGAACACGATTTTCTGGCAAAGTATGTTTTATAATATATGTAATGCTTTCTATGCATGTATGGACAAAATTTGGGAAATAAAGAAGTCTATGTTTTTGATGTTCATCACTAATCCCAGATATGACAAATCAAGTGCATCATATCACATGAGATGAGCCTCAACAATCCTGATGCATCGCATACGCCGCAATCAGCCACACTTCCTTTACGTGACTTTCAGTAATTCTGCTACTGTAAAGAAAAAGTCCCTAAATATTTGATTTTAAATTTGCTATTTATGATCATGATTCGTAACATTAAAATGCTAAAAATGAAATCTTTTCCATATTGGCTTTCCATAACAGCTCGGTGCAAATTAATGAAACTGAAATATCACCGTTAAAAAACATAAGTGAAAATTTGCAAAATGTATGAAATTTTCAAGCCACAAATAATTCTGGATAAAAAAGTGTCCTTATCCAGTCATATCCCAGGTGAGTAAGAGATCAAAAGTAAAGACACTGATCTTCCCTGCTGTCATTAAAGTAACATTAACATCATGTCTGGAACATCATTGGTTGGCAAACCTGCTCAATGTTATCTCATGTCTGACTTTGTATCTGCCATATATCTGGTCTTGTCCCAAAGGGATTGAATACTGACAATTGAAGATGGTGAATCTCGACTGTCCTTGACAAGTTGATGTACACATGGGCAACAGAAGATGACAGTCGGACACATTTCTGCTACATGTTATGCTAGGGTTTTTTATCTATTGCAGACACGTACATTTATGTCTGCAATATTTGTCTGCAATATTCAACATATTAAAATATGTGCAACTTTCAACTTTAACTTGTCTAGTTTTCCCTTGTTTTGATATGGTCTAAAATCTTATTCTTACAGAATGATGACCTAGGGGCTGCTTCAGCGGCTGAACCCCCGTGACCCGAAACCAGCAGTTCTAGGAGGTTTGCATTGTTCAGAACCATGGCAACTGGCCAGAACCAACTGTTCTGGATGGTCAACTGCCAGTTCGAGTTTTGAAGTGGTTCCTTAAAATATATGCCCTCAAAACATGTCTTTAAATGACAGAGAAGGATCAAATAATTCTCATTTAACTCGAAACCAAAGTGGCTTGTTGTAAAGCTGATGCCACTAGAATGCATCATCACCAACACTATCAGTGTCATCAACTATAGCAGTGACAGAACCACACACATGGAGTCATGGACATCACTGTTAGAAATCTGAGCCTATCCTGCGATCCTGACCTTGATGTGATGATACATGTGTTATTTAAACTGAAAGAGCAAACAACACAGGCATCTGGCTCTTATATAACTTCTTTTATTTTTATAACATTTCCAGGTAAACCTGACATACAAAAGTTGAATCAAGCGTACATATATCACTTTCGATTAATAGTAGTAGTAAGCCAAGATTTAAAACCCGGTTTTATCCCCATCACGAGGGGGGCCAGATTCTCCTCACACTCATGGCTACTGCCCTCACTCCCTACCCGATTCAATGCGTCCTCCCTCCCTCCCTAACCCAACCCTCTTACTCTCCTCCGATTAATAACGTCAAATTTAGAACACAACATGACTGTGGTCAGGGTTGTCACCAGGCAACGTTTTGTGCCGGGTAAAATTCATGTGAAATAGTAAGAAAATAAAAATTTTGATAATATTTGTTCATTTTTCTATTGATTCTTCATTGATTTTGTATTTTTTGAGCCTCGAGTGCCGGGTATTTTGACTCAAAACCAACCTGAGAGCCGGGTGGAAATTAAGAGTGCTGGGTGGTCCCGCCCGCCACCGCCCGGCGTAGTGACAACCCTGCCTGTGGTATTTGATCAGCACCAAGTGAGAATCCTGATTTACTTTCCAAAACTTGCCACTAAGACAACTCGCAAAGCTTTGCACAAATTTAACCATGCCGTTGAACTTCACTTTCCTGTAAGTACCAATGATGGCGATATCAATATCAGCATGGAAATTCCTTCCTATCAGATAATACCGTCATCTGTTTTGTAAAACCAAGTGATGAGCATACAGCTCTCCTGAAGCCATGACTCCTCTCTACAGGCAAAGCAACAATTTATTGGACAATGTGAACAATAATCCAGGTTAGGATTTGAATTTACAACAAATGGGGCCCTGCACTCTGGATTTTGCTTACAATGTCAATTTTTTTGTTTGGCCTATAGATCTCCTCACAAGGCAACCCCTGACTTACCTCTGGAATTGGTTGAGTGATGGAGGCTCTCTCCATACAATCTTCATCATCACCATCTTCATACTGGTCTAGGCTATTGACCTGCAAAATAAAGTACAGTGAGGTTGGTTGTTTAAAGTTCAGAAAACTTCTACGAACAAAATGCAAGAGATCTTGACATGATCTACTTGTACACCATTACCAAATAAGCATGGATCTCCATTGTCGATGTTCTTACGAGCTCTTGAACATATATGTATAGATGAGTGTTTATGTTCTACCTCTTTTGATCATTCACAGCACTTCAAATGTTTTAGAATGAGCATAATTTTGACAATGTCACAAAGGTATCAATAGGGGTAACGTTGCAATCTTGGTAGATGTAGTAGCCTGTTTTTTCCAAGAACCCATATTAACTTTATGGAATTATGATTCCTGCGCAGTTCCAATAGACCACATAGAGATAAGAGATACTGTATATGTGTGACTTAAGTGTTTTGTTCTCAGGCAATGCAATGGCCATAAAAAGCTATGCAATGTACATCTTCCTACTCAAGACCCTCCCTCTCCAGGTTCCTTTTTACAAGAGATGAACTTTCCCATTTTTAGCTTATTTTTACAAGATGGTCATGTTAATAGAGTTCTTGAATATAATTTGAGATGAACTTGCGTTTTGTTTGTTTCCTTGTTTTTGCGTGTACATGTTTGCAAGGGTAGATCCAGGCTCAAAATCTTGTGACTCCCTTCAGACTTCAAAACTCAGAATCTAGTGAGTCCAGGATGCAGCTTGGCGAGTCTGGGACACAGATATGCAGCCAAGCGCTAAGTTTGCATGCTTGGGTAATGAGAAGATGTAAATTGAAATTTAAACCTGGAAATTTTGAAGGGATCATGTGGATTCTGGTATCTTTACTTGTGGGGAACTTGTGAAATGATTTATCCATCCATGGGGTACCAATTTTTGACATGATCAAGAGGAATATATGAGTCGCATGTAAGAAATATTTATTTAGAGATACAGAGCAAAAAAGGCGGAAATTCTTTTTGTTTTTCATTATTTAAGTTCCGAAAATTGTAATCTCTGTAACCAGATGACCGACTTCAGATGGATTTGGAACAAAATGTAGCATTTATAATCAACAGTTAGGTTAGGCCTATATTGAAATATGAAAATTAAAAATTACCAACATGTGTCTCATTTCCCTTGACTGTGTCACATTTAAACAGAAGCAGAAAAGTAAATTAGGCCTTAAACTAGAATACGCGGTTCTCGGGCCGCGCGGTTCTCGACACAGAGTGTCGATCACGATGCCTCCGCCTTCCACCTTTGTTGAAAATTTGACCTTTGACCCAAACCTTTGAAATCTGACCTTTCTTTTGACCTTTGACCCCCAGTTTAAGGTCGGACGATGGGGTCACCATTGACACTTTTGATCGCTGGTCCATGACTAACAATTTGACACCTTAACCTTTGAAATTGGACAAAGTTGAAAAATAAGTAACATTTTATGCATAAATTAAGCAAATTAGATACTTAATTAGCATATTTTGCACTCAAATTGCAGCTGGCATAAGCGCAGCTCAATCCGCACCTACCCAATAAATTTCATGAATGTAGGGTGCACGGTTTGTAAAATATCCCATTTAAAGCATTTTATGCATAAATTATGCTACATTTTATGCATAAATTATGCAAATTAGGTACTTAATTAGCATATTTTGCGCTTAAATTGCAGCTGGCACAAGCGCAGCTCTATCCCTATCTACCCACCAAATTTCATGAATGTAAGGTGGACGGTTTGTAAAATATGCCATTTAAACCATTTCATGCATAAATTATGCAAATTAGGTACTTAATTAGCATATTTTGCTCCGAAATTGTTGCTGGATCGAGTTTGGCTCTAGGTCTACCCAGTCACCAAATATCATTAACGTAGGCCATGCGGTTTTAGAGATACGCGTAAAATAAAATTCTGCTCCGTTGAGGAGATATTGCCCATTGTATCTATGAAATTATAAAGGATTACATGTAAGAGCGCCATCTTAAAACGGATTGTATTCGTTAATTAAATGGCCGATCGGGCCGATTTTCGCATATGTGATGCGCCAATCAAAATAAGGTGGGGTTAAAATTTTGAAGGAGTGGAGTTTTAGCAAATGCTCCTTTCGGAAAATTTCTAAGTCCCTAAAATCACAAAAAATCACATATTTGCTTAAAAACCGACTAAATTTGCATATTTTGCGCCAAAACTTTCAGAGAAAATTACTAGCCACCCTTACCACCAGTCCACCAACTTGCATCGCTCCATGCCTCACCAGTTCCGAGAAACGAGCCCGGACGGACGGACGGACGGACGGACGGACAACCAGAAAACATAATGCCTCTGGCGGAGGCATAAAAATTGTTTGATTGGCGTAACCCGACCGGGGACCCTATTTAATTCGCCGACCCTAATTTTTTTTTTTGAGCACGGTAAAAACCTCCAAATCCCAAATTTGAATGGAATCGATTCATGGGGACCCGAGATATGGCTTGCAGGACATTCAAAATGACAAATAAAAGATGTTTTACAGAAAAGTGAAGATGTTTTTGTACATGTGTTGTATAATTTGTGTTCTTGTATGTAAAACATAGACTTAAATTTATTTAAAAATATATTGAAAAACAATCTGATCTACCTACCCTATTTTACGCCAATCAAACAATTATTTTTTTAGGCCTTATACACATCTTGGTGATGACACTGTCAATGAACATCAATATCCTAAATTAAATCATTAATTTTTAATAAGTGTCAATCAATAATCAATGCTCATTGAGTCTTTTACCTGATGTCAATAATGTAATACTCTTATTGCCTTGTAGTAAAACAATAATTGAATGGAAACTTCAGCCATCAATGAAAGATATACTTTAATTTAAAAATATTTATTCAGCTCATAGTTTTTTATCAAATATTACCTGAATAGATCCACATTCAAACTTTTTGCTTATAAAGCAAATTTAAAGAAGCCAATTTCCCAATACTACCCTAAAGGCTTTCAGAGACAATTCCCTACATGGTACAGCTGAAGCAATAACTCAATTATTGATCACAAACTTCACTTCCAAGGGACCATTACAAAAACAATGTAACTCAGTTAACAAACCATCACTGCAACATTGGATCAATATCACTTGATATACGATCAGCTATTCTAATACACTTCAGTCATTGATTTTTCTGCTTTGATATCTCAATTCGTGTCCAATAGAACATTAAACATGTTGCTAGTTTCAATCAAAACAGTATGCGACTCTGGGGATCTGATCCAGGGGGTACTCAAATTTTTGGTAGGTAGGGTCTTGCGGAACTTATTTTTGATCAAAAATAGTGTCTATGGACCTGATTTTTTCTAAATTTAGGTTTTGGGATTGGGAACTGCCTTTTTCCCATAAAAATAGGAATGTTGAAGCTGAAAATCGCTCAAAATTATGTTGAAAATTGTATTTCACATTGTGAATAATTTTCTTGAAAATGAAGGTCTTTGGAACTGACGTATTCTTGAAATGGGCATCTTGGGAAGAGGAATAGGAGGCTTGAAAAGGGGGTCTTGAGCATGGCACATACATATACCTTCCTTGGATGGAACCATCAATATAAGTGATTCCCCCCCCCCCCCACCCCACGTGGGATCTGATCTGACTCCAGCAGACCAAATAGACCCAAAGATGAAATGTTTCATTATTTTTCTTATTATTATTGTTTCATTTATTTCATTCGATTTGTTAATTATTATATCAACAACAATCCTGTTAACCCTCGTATTCCTTTTTCCATCCCTTTTTCAGTTTCTTGGTGAAAAACACTGCATCCTTTGTGACAAAATATCACTGCCCACAACAAATAAGCGATAAGGAATTTTTTAAGATTTGGTAAAATATACCACAATTTGTCAATTTATCAGGAAACTGAAATAACACCTTACCCTAGCCTTAAAAGCACTGTACACTGAAAAGCATTTGTCAGACATATATTTCTTCCAATCCAATATACAACCATTTTTGTTATTTTATTTGGCAATCACAATAAAACTGTTATGTCAAAGAACTTTTCATTTGATACAATTTTACAGATTTCGCTTTGCTAGAGAATTCTGGCGACCAATATAATTTCATTTAATTCCACTGCCTTGGTATTCGCCAGACACACCATGCTCAGGGGCACAAGGTGCATCCAACTCATATACAGCAGGCCCTGAATTACTGATACATTACCACGCCATTATCATTACAAGGTGGAGATAGTTCACATTACAATTTCCACATAATTGAAAATATATTGAGCTGTTGGAACGTGGCTAGAATCGTGCCATCTCATCAATGGAATATATACCACTGATACCAGTACTTGAATACTGCAGGGGAGTTGGATAATCTATGCAAATGTTCAGTATGGCAATACTACACTGTAAATTTGCTACCAAGTTCAAATAAAATTGCAAAGTTGTTTTCAGTATGCCATGGGTTTTTTTGTAACTCTCTAAATGAATAATAATGAATAATTTTCAATTTTGAAATTTAGAATTATATACTTATTTTGATAATACTCTATGTTAATATAAACTAACAAATACTTCCATACCATAAATTAATAATAATAATATTGTAATTTTGAATATATGGCATTGAAATTTCGATATACTAGTTGAATACATTAATTGCATATCTAATCATGAAATTACTAAATCTCATCATACTCATTAGAAGTCTTGATCATCAGCGTACCCTCATCTCCCTGGGATCTCCCGCATATGTGAAGCACACTTTTAAAACCATCTTACTCTTTTATGAAACTTTTCAATTCAAGAATGCCCTGTTCTTATATGTAGGACAAATGAGTTTGACTATTCTTATCATGTCTGCTAGCCATAAAATCATTTCTAAATTCTCCTTTTTCCATTGACTAAAAGCGTTGTGTATACAGCATGTTCAATTGGTAAATATTGTAGGAAAGTGGAGTGGGGTTATGAGAGAATATTATAGCCTAGATGGTTTCACTATTTTGTGATGTGAATTCTTGATATCAGATTCTGCCATGATAATATAATATGAGTGGTGCTCTGGCAAAATGAGTGGAAAGTCGCTATTTTCCAAATTGAGTTTATGGCATATTTTAATTCAATATAATCTCAGCTTTCCAACGATATATAATATGTCATACTTTATTTCTACAATTTTCATTTAGAGATCGAAATACAAGACAGTTCACTTCGAATCTGGCAGTTTAACAAAAAATTGAAGGTAATGCAGAGTTGTTGATTCGCGATGAACAACTCTGTAGCGTGTTTGAATACCTAATTCAAAATCATTTTCAGGTATTAGATAAAATGAAAAACAATTGAAAGTGCTACCAACTGCAGCCTTTTTTAGAATGATTCAAATATTTCATTATGCACCAATTTGCCAACACATTAACATGGTGATGAATGTTCCAGTCGTATGGCTTTCCATAATCATCTTTGTATGTTATCATAAGGGTCTTGTTCTGTTTGTGTTTATTCATGTACTGCTGCATTAAGAACACAATTAGAATCTGCATAATCAGGGCACAAAATAAGTGGTACATCAAAGTTTTATAACACAAAAATAACAAATAATAAATTAGGTTTTATAATAAATAAATACGATGGAACACAGGTTGTTTTATTTCTTATTGTGCCCCTTGAAACTCAATTAAATCTAAGTTAAAGTTTATTCAAATATCACACTCAAATACAATTTTGTTTTTTTTTTCTTATCCAGGGAGTTCCTATCAATCAATTGAATCAATCAATCAATTAATCAATCATCAATCAATCTATTACATTTCTTAAGGTTTAATTAAGCTTGTTTCGGATTGTCTGATGTAGTTGTAGCAACATCGAGGTGACAGCAAATATTTTCCAAGTGCGCATCATCAACCTTGATGTTCAAATTGAAAAATTTTGCATCAAGTACAAACAGTCCAGGGTTCATGTTTGGGACTCTACAGATCAATTGAGTGCTTAAATGTCATTTGAACTTGCGGCAGACGAACAAACATTTGCAATTTTGAGTTGTTGTACTGTAGCACGACACATTTGCATATTGCCGCAATGGTCTGTCGCAAGAAAAGTTGAATTAATCCCAACTCAAAATATTGTGTCGTTGCGACCTTCACGACAGGGTAATCGGGAAAGAGATGCCACAAGGTCGAGTTTGCGCACTTTAAATTTTTGACGTCACGCTGGTCGTACGACAGAACGACAGGCTAGTCTGAAACCAGCTTAAGGGACTTACAATTTCACTGGGTTTCTGCACTAGTAAAAATCATGCTTAAAATGGATGATAAAAGCCTATGTGATGACTCACCCCCTAAAGGGGGACTTTGCGACAGAACACTTTTCAAGAAACTGATGAAAATAGGCAGCCAAAAATAAAGAAAATAATAAGAATTTCCAGCAGATTTTCTGTTATAAAATTTGATCGCCTTGATCAATTTCAACAAGTAAGGTGACATTGAAAAGCTTAGAAAATGCTGTAACAGATGAAATGATAAAATCAAAATTGATGTCATCTTCAAAGTCCCCCCTTTGGGGTGAATCATCACATATGATCACAACCCAGCTGAAGGGTGATGGTTTCACTCACAACATTTGATTGCTCGCGTAAGATATTTTTAAATCTTTTTGGTCACCTAAATTAAATTTAACCTGATAAAATCTCCCGATGTCTGCAGGTACATGTAAAAATACATAAAATACAAATCAAAATGGAGTTAAATTTGAGCATTTACTAGCAAAAAATTGTGAAAGGGTAAACCCGAGATACTTTACTGAATGTTACCATCAAGGTGACACTTTCAAATACAATTCAAAGCTTTAGAATTTGCACTAAAATGAAAGGTGACATTTAGTTTCCCTGGACTGTACTCACTGTCCTGACTCACCAATACCTCTTCTTATTCACTCAACAGCTCCTCTTATTCATTCCAGGGGAGCCTTACATGGACGGTTTTTCCATCACTCTTCTTGAGAACTCCATGAGAGCAACTCGAAAGCTCTTAGATTACAAGTTTCAAAAACAAAGTCCTGCAGTCAATGAATCAATTATGTGATGATTTGGCTGAAACATGCTGCATATACTACCATGGTTTCAATATAGTATTAACAATCATTGGCATAGCAAAATAATATTGAGAGTGACACATTTTAGTTAAACCTACAACCAAGAAGAAGGTCAAGCCATATATCGATTCCCTAATTTCAAAAAAATGAAACTCGTAACAAGCTCCCCTTAAATGTAAAATGTAACTATGAAAACAAATCAATACGTGCTTGTTTTTAGCTCATATGTAACCGCAATATGCAAGTCTTAGCTCATTTTACATAAACTAAGTTTGTACGATACGTAAAAGCACATAATTTATTAAGTTCTAAGTCATGAATTCTAAGCCTAAAGCTCAATAATTCTGGTCAAAAGTAATCAACTTGGAAAATTCATAAACCCAGAGTTGCAAAGAAATATTGTACTTTGAAAATTTCGTCATACGTTATGAGCTCATAATTCTTGGACTTCTAAAATGTCTTCATAAATTGAGGAGTTTGTAATTCTTCTACTTTTAAAATTTGACACCACAGGAAATACTAATTAGCATTATGTGGTCACTAAATGTTAATTATTCCACCAGGTTCAGACTTCCGAGAAAACATGTTAGGTCATTGCACTGGGGCTGAGACAGGATTCCCCTCACACTTTCAGACATGCCTTGCCCTTGAAGGTGGCTTGAACAAATGAACCATAAGGTCATAATAACGCGCTTGATTTAAGCCTGTAATAATTACACAAGCTCGTAATTAGCATGTTCTGTTCCAAATAGGAATACACATTGGTACCTTTTTTATGTCGCCGCAAATTGCTTATTTTATTAAATTATGCTCATTTCATCATGTGAGTGAAACGAGACAAAATCAATTCTTTCCCGCTTGGGGCCGAGTGAACTGAAAAAGAATCAAAATTTATTGCAAGTGATTTTGTCACATTTTATGAGATGGAATGCAAATTTATAACCTAATTCATAATAAATATTGTATCTTTTGTGAAAAGAAACTAGGGCTAGGTTATTAATATGGCCAGCAAAATTCATAAGTCCTAAACTAAAATCATAAGTTAAAACTCAAAAAAAAAAAAAAAAAATAACATTCATGATATGCCCTAAACTCCTTTCATACAAATCAGGAAGCAGATCGTGCAGTGTACTTCATGTTCTTGGTTTCTGATTGCCTCAGATTACAGGGAGTTATGGAAAAACTTGTGCATTTGAAGGTTCAATACACCTTTGCAGGCTCCTGAGCTGAGAGAAGGATAAATTTTCGTGTCTGCGTAGTCCGGCTATATTATTTTTCGTAGTCAACATTTATGTATCTGTATATGTTCCAGCATACTCTACAGGTGTAGCCAAACATGCAGGAAATGTGTGCGCAGGAAGAGGTTGTTTAGTCTTGCTGTGTGAGATACTTTGTTAACTTGAAAGTTGCTCGAGCCCGGTATGGTGGTTAGGTAATAAGGTAGATCAGAATGATTTTTAGATCAAGAAGGGCTAAAAATTCGGCGAGAATCCATTCTAGAGGATTTTGCAAGAATCCAAATAGATTCTCGTTAAGTGAGATGGACATGTGAATGAATGTAAAGAATCCAAAGATTCTTGTAAAGATTCTCCCCAAGTAGATTTGGGAGAATCTAATTAGATTCTCGCAACAGTTAACAAATTTCTTGGTGGCTTTGAGTTTGACTCAGGCGCAGTTCCTGATCCTCCTGGGTTGGGTTAAATGGCCTTTTTTTCCTTCTTGAACAACGCCAGATGTTCCTACAGTGGAGTTAAGTTGCGTTTCTTGATACATGTAGTACGCGAGTAATATGGGCATCCATAACATTTTTGATCTTATTTTCAAAATAATCCCAGAGATTTGCTATGGGCCTCATACATAGCAGCATTATTGAGTTTTCAGACTAATAATTAAGGCCTAACTTTTAAAATAATGGAAAAAGTTGTATTCTTATTTATTTTGAAGCAGTGCACTGATGTAATTCGAACAAGTAACACAGGTTTGTGAGCGACTTGAATACGAGGATTGAAGTGCCAGAAATCAGGGGGGTTTTACCCTCAATTAACTCAAAGAAATATATTGATAATACTGTTATCAATGTGGTACACATATTTATATGAACTGCTAAAATTTGAATACAATCTACAATCGATAAATGAATGAATGTGAATATAACAAATCTCTTCTAAGATACCTGGAACATACATGGGCCTTTACACGGTATTTGTACATATTTTGGTTAAAAAAATGAAATTATTCTTATGGAGTCTGTGTTTTACTCATGCATTCCAAATTTCTCTGAGTGAGAAATATGGCAAAGGAGAGATAGTTCTGAAAGTTTCATCTTCATAGTGCAAGTCGTTTTTATGTTATGGCTGATTTAGTCGTCAAATATTACATATTTGGCATTTCTCAACGTGAGATTTAAAAACAAGTACATTTTGAATGAAATTTGGAATGCCTACTACCTATCAAACTCTAACAATTGACATTTAATATTATAAACAACAGGTCAAACTCTCAAAAAACACAAAAAAAAGTTTTAATTTCATGTTTTTAATTTTCATTAAAGATTTGAGTAGAAACTGATAACGGTCGTAACATTGTATGTCAATGTTTTTTCATGTCTTTGAATGCATGCAGATATAGCCTAGGTTTATGATATCCAATTTGATTTGGCTTTTCTGAAATCATTGTGTAATGGTTAAGTTGCAGAAACATTAATTTGTGGCATAGGGATCATGTATTTCATCCTGCAAACATGAAATAGTAATGGTCGCCCATGTATGTCAATTTTCTGTTTGACCGTTATTTCTCCCATAGGAAGCCAATGGGGAAAAAAATTAAATTTACTATATATTACTGAAATTACATTTGATTATCTTGCTTCAACACAGAGATACATAATATCAACCTAGTTTTATGATTTTAGTAGATTTAAACAAATTAAACACATTTCACTTTTTTTGAAAATCTCACACTAATATGTACAAATACCATGTAAAAGCCCACATACCCTTTCCCTCATCAGTATCAGTATTCTGACCTATCGACATCTCTGAGAAATTACACTTCATGTTTTGGTGGTCATACATTAATTATGCAAATGAGGTACTAAATTAACAATGTTCAGACGAAACTCTTCTAAGGTCTGCATGAGGATTATACCCTTAAAATGCTTACTCTTGAGGGTAATCATAGGGGGTGCAAACCCAACCCAACATTTGTCATGATTATAGCGAAACACATGAAACATTCGCATCCCCTGTTTTCACAAAGTCAAAGAAAACAACGTTATGATAGCGCTATTTTGTCATAGGTTACCTACGCTACGCCCAAGACACTTTCGTTTGATTTTGAAGGCAGATAAATGTAGACTAAATGATCCCTGACCATATATAAAATTACAATCAAGTCTCGGGCAAATTTTCCAAAAGAAGTTTATTGCAACCAGCCAAAGTTCAGAGACTTGGACCAAGTCTACGCCAACTATCCTTGGTTCGTGAAATAATGGAATCGCCAAATGACGTCACATTAGGCTAGCATTACCATTAGGCCATGGGGGCATTTCCATGAAAAATGGACATGAGTAAAAAAAATCAACTTTACTTCTGGACTTCATTTTCACTCCAAAGTTATTGCTAACATATGTCTGGATCATGACATAAACTTTTTTACCTTATCCAAATGTTTAAATTACGTTTTATGAAGTGACAGTTGAGCTCCCAATTTGAGGTTAAAAAGGTGTATTCTAAAATGTTCTATATTTTAAAACAGAAAGCACAGAACCAGCAAAGTAAAATATTTTTTTGTAGTTAGTAATGTCACGTTTTAAAATAAAATAAAAATAATTGTCTAACATTACAGTTTTAGCTACATGGGGGACAGTAGTGAAGGTCTTTTTAAAGGTAACGCGAGTAACAAAAAAACCACATTTTTTCAAATATTTTGTTAATGCACCTCTTAATTTTTATGCCATTTTAAATTATTCCTCTACCCTTCATACTAAATCAGAAAATAATCATAAGAACTGAACATTGCCTTCAACAAGAAAATACAGAGCCCCTCAAAAATGGTAACGCGAGTAACAGGTAACGCGAGTAACAGCGGTACACGAGTAACAGTAGAGTTTTGATGGTAAAAGCGAATACTGAATGCATGTTTCTGATACTCTTCCACTATAGTTTCTGGTAAGAGACAATAAAAAGTAACCTTACAAAAATATTTGCAGCTTTAAATATTGCTGTTTGTTCATTGCAGAGAGCCCCAAGCTTTTTTTTAAGAAAACAAGATCCGGGGGCAAGTTTCTTGAAAAAATTGCCCCCTGCTCACGGGGATTTTACCTGATCCAGG
>JXSR01S017476.1:58953-69236 GCA_000969725.1 Ophiothrix spiculata
ACTTATTTTTAGCCTGTATTAGAGGTTCATAGGCACTATCTTAAGTTCTGACTGAATTCAAAATGAAAGTTATGTGCTAATTTTCAAGTTTTTAGGGATGAAAATTGTGCTGTAACAGACTAAATATAATGAAATAATCTCGTACAAATCATATTAGATTATTTCCAAGAAATTTTTGCTGTGTTTCTTACCAAAAGAAAAAATAGTAACGCGAGTAACGGTAACGCGAGTAACGGGAATGTTTTTTGAGTAATTTGTAATCAACAAACTTGTCTTTTGCCATTATTTTGTATTCATTGAGAAAGTTTGTAAGTTTACAAGACTGTACAATGCAAATATTATGATAAGTTAAGTTAAGTTAAGTTAAGAGTAAACCTATTATTTGACTAAGTGGACAAATCAGTAACGCGAGTAACGGTAACGCGAGTAACGGACCTTATGCTTCCCAATTTTTACATGTTAAATAGTTCTGCATATTTAATTGTATTATTTCGCACTTCAATATCATGGGTATTTAATAAAAATATTCAATTTCTTGCAAGTCCTTTATTTTGAGCAAACAAGTGAATCAAAGTTATGTCAAATTTTGTCATGTCCGAAAAAGGTAACGCGAGTAACGCTTTTTTGCAAGAGTGCCACGGCCACATATTTTGACAGAAAGTTTGGTTGTCACTACTGATGGAAAGTCGTGACTGTAAGGTATGTATATGTGAAAGATGAAGGAAGTAGTCCATCTTTTGTAAAAACTACAGCACTTGAAAGGTAAAAAGGCGCAAAAAAAGGTAACGCGAGTAACGCTGGAAATGCCCATGGGAATTAATATTGTAGATTTGCGTCCACCGCCCGCATGCTCCAAAAGCTACCGCACATTTTTTTCATTATTTGGAAAAAAAATCATTAATTACCAAACCTAGAAAAAAACTGCTTTCAAACATAAAATCAGCAAATTGGGATCCGAAAAATAGCTGTAAAAACAATCTAGAATGATGTTGTTTACCCGGGGTAGTTTACCTGGGGTAGTTCACCAGCATTGCGTGGTAGTCGGGACTAGCAAGCAGCAAGGGAAAACAAGGCAATGCAACGCCAGCTCCACACATGTAAAACTTGAGTTTACTTTGGATACGTTTGTTACTTTGACGTTCTTTTCAATATCAAGGCAATAGCTCGCAACAATACCTCCCAAATACGGATCCAAAGATTTGCACGCTTTCCATTTCCAGCTGAACTGGAAGAGGAGTGAGTAAAAATCAAAAGTTTTTTTATTCATATCCAGATATATTGTTTACAAAATATATCAGTAATCGTATTATGAAGAGAATAAGATTTGTGATACCGGCATGTATGAAATCATGATTTTTCAAAAACAAACGGGAATCAGCGTCAAGTGCGATGACAATTGACACGGCAGAAAACAGCTTTTTATGCAATGCAACCTTCATTCAAATTTCAATCAATGAATAATGAGTAATGAAAAATCGCCGCATGCGATATCAAAAACTCCCGGACGCAAATCTACAATATTAATTCCCATGGCCTTAATGAAGTCTTCGAGTCATGACTCATGATGCAATCTGCAACGTGACAATGTTTTGTTGACATCATTTGATCATGGGAATGCATTTGTAGACAAGAAAAATCTCATGGAGATATTAGTGGAAATAAATGACCAAAGACAGTGAATAGCATGATTATCAAATATTGTTTCAAATAAATTTCGGCCATGAACATGAATTCTGAATGCAGCCACCGCATATCCACAAGTTGTGACAAGAACAGGACACCAGGAAGTGTCCCGTTCTTCACCAAAGCCAACAGAGTACTAGATTTTCTCAGAAGAAATTTGTGGTTCTGCGCCAGTAACGTCAAGGAAACATCCTACAAGACACTAGTACGTCCTATACTAGAGTATGCAAGTACTACATGGGGACCCTATCAGGATTGTCATACAAAGCAGATTGAAGCAGTTCAACGGAGAGCAGCCAAGTTCTGCACAGGTGACTTCGCACAGACAAGCAGCGTCACCAAGATGATCAAAGTCTTAAGAACTTGAATGGGAAACATTAGAAGATAGGAGAAAGAAAGCAAGACTCACAATGTTCTACAAAATAGTTAACAGCATGGTAGGAATCAGGGCAACAGATCATCTCATACCAATTGGAGACACCAGAACCAGAAAGAACAACAGCAGCAATTTTCAAATCATACATGCCAGACTGAACATATACAAGCACAGCTATTTCCCAAGATCAATTCGCGAATGGAACACTTTATCAAATGAAATCACAACGGCCAAGTCAACAGAACATTTCAAAGAACTCTTAAAGAACATTTAAAGCACTCTATTAGTAGCACCGCGTACGACCAGATCACAAGTCGCATTTAAGTTGGTGCAGTGCATTTTTATGTATATATAATATAGGCCTACCGACACAACCAAAGAAAGAAAGAAGTACGCAGCACCGTTTCTCAACTTTCTGATCAGTAATCCACAGTGCCGCGATATAGCGCATGCCTGAAAAGCGTTGTGTACTCGTGTAAAATGCACACGCAATGGTGTTACGCAAGGGCAAAAGCTCAAAATTTTTGTGTCCGAAAATTATTTGAAACAACAATATAGCAAAAATGGTAAGTTTGTTTAAGATTATGTTTGATTTACACGGGGATTTACAATTATTCATTGGAAAAAGTATCTCGGATAACCAAAGCTGTGTATATCTCTCAATTATTCTGAACTACCTCAAACACCTTACACAAATGAACATGGAAAAACAACAAGATAAACATGTAAACACAGCTGGGCTGCACTTTTGCAGTGATATTACGGAAATAGTACATCCACAATCACACCTCTCATTCGCAAATACGGGGGTCTGTATGCAATATCCAAACATTCTTATTTATTCTTCAATATCTAAAGAACACTGCTGATACAATGATTCTTTCTTAAGTATTACATATTGATCAAAATACTCACTTGAAAATCTCGATGCTCGTTGTAACGAGCGAAAATTCCAGCCATCTTCCATTTACAGCAAACCATGGAGTCGGTGTGTGTGAGTTCGATTATCGGGTCGTCTCGTACACAGTGACGCATTTTATATCGTCTATCGATTAATGTTATTCCGTGTTTTCTTGTGCTCTTTCAGCACAACAGGAAACGCATAGTGTAAAGTTAGGGCAAGCTAGCCAACTAATTGATTGACCTGTTGGATAGATGGCAGCATTCATGTAATTTTTTTAGCACAAAAGTTTTCCTTGCATGAAATATAAATATAAAGTAGATCCAATGGACAAAGTGACAAAAAACATCAAGGATCAAATTTGATACAGAAGGTTACTTAGAGTACAATTAAATGATTAAAGAAAAACAAAGTAAGCCAACTCAATGTGGGGAGGATAATAACATAAGCCTAATGTGTACAAAAAATAATAAAATAACGAAAAGAAAAAAATATTATCAATAACTTTGAAATGAAGGCCTAGTATATGCACAAACAAAAATATATCAAACTTACCAAACAGCAGTTTAACAAGAAACGGATAATCCACAAAAAAGATGATTAGGCCTACACAATAGTGTAGGCCTATTTGTATTTTGGCTTCATTTAGCGCCAGGATTCAGTAAGATAAGTTGTGTATTTTTACCATTTGTGGAAATATATTTTGATAATGTTCTTGTAGTTTTATTTGTTCATTTTTCTTGTTTATATGTTCCTGTGAACCCGAAGAAGGAAAGTACACTTTCCGAAAGCTAGTTAGTCCGTCTATTAATCGTCTTTTTTGTGGATTATCCGTTTGTTGTTAACTGCTGTTTGGTAAGTTTGATATATTTTTGTTTGTGCATATACTAGGCCTTCAAAGTTATTGATAATATTTTTTTCTTTTCGTTATTTTATTATTTTTTTGTACACATTAGGCTTATATTATTATCCTCCCCACATTGAGTTGGCTTACTTTGTTTTTCTTTAATCTTTCCTTGCATGATAAAAAGTTTTTATCTCGCTTGTGAAGGAAGACCATTCACAAACGCATGTTAGGGGGCCTGACTCATGCAAAAAAGGGGGTTTAAAATTTTTCACCCGTGTAAAGGGGACCTTGAAAAAAATTACCAAAAAAATTTCGGTAAAAATTGAGTTTACAATGCTTTTTCTATTGGGTTGACCCCCGGGGGTTGACCACTAACGGGGGGCTCTTTAATAATTTTTTGAGGTCGAAAAAAGGGCCCCAATTTTTTTTTTTCATCAGGCCCCTTACAAGTGTTTGAGAATGATCCTTTAAAAGGGCGGGTGGAGAAGGGCAGAGAGGTGCTTATAATTGTCACGGTAGCGCTTATTGCTCAGGAAAAGTAGGCCTATATATGCCTTATAATAAGTCCCAAGTTACCCTAACCACCATGACCCGACCCTAACTCACTAAGCCATGACTGGACCGGACCTTAACTCACTAATCATGATCAGACCAGCCTAACCCTAGCCCTGTTGAAGATAAGCTTCTTTTAGGTTCCTTGGCGAAAGTCCGGGGGAGGGGGTAACTGATATTGTGTCCGGGTTACAACCACCCGAGTTCCGCAGCTCCGACTGAGTTGACCCTACTAGTGAGACCAAAAATTCAGTGGCAAAAATGGGTGAAATAACCTATCTGAGACCATAAATCTACCATATCTGTTCAAATGTCATGCACCCTATCCGGGACCATACCTGTTCGAATGAATGTACCCTATCTGAGACTGAACTCAAATATGACAAAATAAATATTACAAGAATCATAAGTAACTTGTAACTATAAATACACCATTTGAACTTGTGACACTTCTAAGAAGTATTTCTAGGTATTGAAGCACTTTTATTGGCAATTAAGGCACCATTGTCATTAAACCATTCTTTCTTAGTTTGATACCCTATTAGAGACTTAAAAGCCAAATTTGATACCCTATGTGAGACTTGCAGAGTACCAGGTCGATTTTAGAAATGTGTATAAATCCAATATTCTTGCTAGTTACAACTGAGTTTGTTGGCTTTTGGCATGCCTAACCCTGTGCTTTGTTTGGTTTTTGTATGCGTTTTGTCCCCATTTTCTTTTATTTTGTGTGGTTGAAACAGTGTCCTACAGGGGATGGTCCCTTCGGGCCTTTTGACCATTCCCACAATATCATGTCTCGTTTTATGTGTTTTTATGATATTTTTCTGTATGATATTGTGAATAAAATTGATTGATTGATTGATATATTGCAAGTCTCGAGACCTGTCCATGTCTCGCCTTTTACGCGGTTGGTTACCCTGTCAGAATACCCACATATGGAAAAGTGGTCTCTTCTGTCTATACTCAAAATAACCCAATGATATAACATATAGGCAAATTGGGTTTTTTTTGACTTTCGCATGGCATAAGAAAAAAAAATAAGCATTATTTTTCTTAGCTTTGCCTTTAGTTCCACACAACATATATTTAGAACCATTCCCCCGAAATTTTGTCCAATTCGGTTGAGAAACGTCGTCGTTACGAAGTTAGAACACTCTTGTCCCTGTCTAAAATAATCCACATTATAACATTGGCGGTATATGATTTGTGCTATTTTGGTCTATACCTGGGGTGCAAGTAGGCCCTCATTTTATATGTCCAACACTATAAATTGGCAGGCTCCGCTTTTTATTTCATGAAGAAAATATTAATCTACTTGAAACTTTTTAAAGTGTTGTAATCGGTCAATATTTGGCGCCGTTATGATGTAAAAACACATCAACAGTCATGCGACCTATTTTTACACTGTTGAGGAAGAAGCATGCAGAACAAATAGGTACTCATTGAACTGGAACAATTACTCACAGACTGTGTGTGTGCATTGTACATGTTAATGCTAAGTCATTATATGAGATATTTCATTGAAATCTGTTCGATATGTTACCCCCCCCCCCGGGGGCGAAAGCCTATACCGTATAGGGCCTACCATGTTATTTTAACCCTCGTATAACCGGGGGGAGGGGGGTGTGATGTGTGGTGCAACCACCTATTGGTTTCGATTTTCCTCCGCATCGCGCAAGATAGAATAAAAATGCAAAAGCAACCGACCCAGGGTGGAAATTAGGGTAGGCCGTGTATGGAGTGGTATATATGTGGGGTGGGAATGTGGTGTCTGTGAAAAGTTTCGTCTTGGAAAACGGGAATTTGGGTTCAACACTAGAGATGTCATTTAGCCTCTCTGATTCAACCCGGGGTGGGGGTGGGGATATTCAAATTTGGTTTAGGTATAGGGACGTGCCTCTACAAACACTCTTATTTATGTCCCCCCTCCACTGACTTCAACATACATACATCATGTCAGGCTTATTTAACGTGCCATTTCATATAGATCACAGATAATTATCACAATCTGATCACATCCTCCATAATGGCTGCTCAAAGGCGCACTTTATGTCCGTAGTTAGATTGTGAGTATCTAGACAGCACCAGGACGGAGTAAAGCGTGACCTTGATGTGTGATCGATACACGTACAAAGTACATGCTATACAAATATATAGGTACCCAGACAATAAATGAGTAGGACTGTAGCATTCATGACACCGGGTCAAAATTATGACTCGGATGCCGAGTCACATTTTTTTCACCCTAATCCGAGTCAAATTTAGACATTCGGAACAGTTCTGAGTCATTCAAGTCGGAACCACTAAAACAGGTACTCGGAATCCGGGTCAAATCCGGCCCTTCTAAACATCTCAGATGGTGCAAGTCCACTATTTGAGGCTTACTCAGAGCTAGTCATTGCACTCTTGACTACATAGAAAATACCTCATAATGATGTGACACTTCTCGACATTGCTCAAGTATATGGTCTGGTTCCCTTTGAGAAGGGCTAGAGATGCTGATTTTTGATTAATCCTCATGCTTATGATTATTACCCTGATCCGAGTCAATTTTGACCCCACATTGGGTCATTTAACTTGACTAGGTATCCGTGTCATATTTTTTGACTCGGAAGTCTTGGTCATTTTGACCCAGAAAGGACAACTCCCTGCGGACCCAGATTCCGGATAAAATTTCATCCGGAATGGGTCAAATTTGACCCATCATAAATAAGAGTGAAGTTTGGAAAGCCACACTGTTAGAACGTTGGGCAAATAATTTACCCAACGTTGGTTCAACTATGAACAACCCAACTTCTGGGTAAATAATTACCAACGTTGCGTACAATGTTGGCTAATTACCTAACTGTTGGGTAAAAGTTTTAGCTAATTACCCAAATATTGGGTAAAATTTCATCAACAGTTGGTTAATATCATTTACCCAACAATTGGGTTGTTCATAGTTTAACCAACGCTAAAAAATTGCCCAACAGTATAACAGTGCACTCATCCAAATAGGCCTACCTGAAGGGACCCATTCATATATATACCAATTCTTGCAAATTTGGAGTAAAATTTATTCAAAAATCGCATGTTTTTACCCAAATTTGTGCTATTTTGGCAAATTTTTTAAAAGTTTTGGTATAAAATGCTTGAATTGGCGCAAAAGTTTGGAATTTTTTTTAAATAGAAATCCGTTTTTTGGGGGTTATCAAAATATCACATTTTGCGACTAAAAAAACCCGATTCAAGTGAAATACCTCTAGAGAGTCTGATTTTGCTACCCAAATTTGCGGCACACCCGGGCCAATAATGTTGCACGCATAGCGTGACCACAGTATTTCAAAACAACCACTAAAGGGTGATTAGTCTGAAAACAAAATATACCCTTTTTCCCCTATTCCACCAAAAAGTGGGATTTTACCGATACCGTTTTCACACTAGGGTTTGAAAAAGTACCCTATTTCTTGAAATGGGTGTCTACGGTGTCACCTGATTCATCCTTCAATCCTAAAAACCAACCATAATTCACCTTTTCCTTGGTCATGCTATGCCTGCAAAATTATAAGTGGCCACCCATTCTAACATGTTCCTCTCATCACAAGCAGAAAAACTATACTTTGACCCATCTCTGATAAAGGGTTTAGAGTTATAACCAAAAACATTAAAGGTAATTACAAGGGTCACATGTTGGGCCTATAGGAGTCAAAAAAGGGTCTGATTTTGGTATAAAATTGGATCGATTGAGCCCATATTTATTGGTCGAGCTATGAGTTGCAAAAATATTGGGCGAGACGCAGTCGAGCCCAATATTTTAAAACTCATAGCGAGACCAATAAATATCGGGCGTAAAACATCCAATTTTATCATTATCATGTTTTGGATCCAATATTTTCCCACACTTGGACACCTCAAAGCATGATAATGTTTAAAATTGTCTCATAATATTTGTCTTGCAAAACTGTCTACAAAAAGTAATATTTTCCAACGTCTCCGATCAATTGTTTCTATGGTATCAAGCAAAACTTCCAATTGTTGCCAATAACAAAAACTTTATATCGACCTGCAATACTGTAGCAACTGTTGATCGTAGACATTGGATAATAGTACTTTGTACAGACAGTTTGAGACCATTTTGAACAAAACCAAGACACTTTTGAAATTTTTGACTCCCATAGGCACATCTCATTAGTCATGAACCTTGGTATGACCTTTCATGTTTTCGGATATAACTCTTGAAGCATTCATCAGAGATGGGTTAAAGTACACTTATTTTTTTCTCATTTGTTATGATGAGAGGAACATGATAATGGGTTTGAACAAGATTTGACCAATTTTTAAATTTCACCCCAGCAATGACTTTTACCCCTCTCCTGCAGGGTCCCATGCAACCTCAGCATGCAACAGATTGATTTTGTGTCCACCCTATGTTAAAAATGGTCTATAGATAAGACATAAAATAATTTTTCGTTACAGGTATACCTGTTTTGCTCCCTAGGTAAAAACTGACGAGAAGTGGACTGTGTTGCGATGATGTCTTTTTAGTGTGGTGTGTCTAAAGTGGATGATTACAGCTGGCAAAGAAGAAAATTGCTACCGATGTAATGAGACTGAGTCTCCCGCAATCAGGAGTCCGGGTCTAATTGAACTATATGGAATAAGTCACAATCGATGATTTATTGATAGCACATGTACATGTATGGTTTACACAATTGAATAGTAGCTAGGACACTCAGTCATTTCATTGCACAGGAATTGTTACGATGATTTCAGAGGTATCAAATGATGAGTTTGTTTAGGACAAAGAACCAGCGTATTTGTTTCTTATACAGGGGTGTGAGAGTCGGGTGATAAAAATAGCTGGAAAAAAAGCTGAAAATTGTGACAAAATGCCAAAAACAGGCTGAAAATGACAGAAAAGCTGAAATTATGACTCTTTCTGAAATCAGCTAAAAAGCTGAACTCTTACACCCCTGCTTATAATATTATGTTTTATAGGAGTATGCTAACGTGGAACCTTGATGATTACCACAACTTGTTCTAATATTCCAATCTTAAATGAATAAACACATCACACAATGATATTCAATTTTCTATATTTAATCTCATCATAGAGCTAATATTTGTTGCTCCAAGATCTCATATATTAATACATACCTAACTACAGACTGAAATATAAATAATGCCTCAAAAGACAATGAATTTCAAAAACGAACACATGTTTGATTATAATATTGAATGCATCATAATATTCTCAATAATCTATCAAAATGTATTTGACATCAGCAGTTTTGTTACATTTTCTCCTTCTGGTTAAGTTTATAACATGTATATTAATGATCAGTTTGTTTCTGCCACAGAAACAGATTGGTTGACACAGAAACAGCTTTCGATACATTGGATCAATGAGATGGTGAATTTGATATTCACTGGGCTGAAAACAGCTGTCAGGCCTGTGTAAAGTATGTGATAAAAATGGTCAAAGACAGGTGGGTTTTAAGTACCATATAAGCTATATTGCTGATCCATTGATTATTGGATTATGATGCATGGTGGGAATGAAAAGGGCTCAAAATTTGCTGATATGTGAACCCTTTCATTCCCACAATGCATCAGAATGCCATAATCAATGGATCAGCAATATAGCTTATTGCTAAAAAGTGGCATGCAATAGGTGGATTTCTGATGGGGTTGCAAACCTTGAGTTTTTAACATCTGAATGTAGAAACAGATAGCTGAAAAAAAAAGACAAGCAAAATCAAAGCATGGTCCCACTATGCTGGTGCAACATGAAGGTGAAATAAACATGATACAGGGGATTTACTTAGACAATAATAACTGCGCACCATCTTTTTTGAGGTCATTGTTTAAAATCGGAGGTGTTTGTTTTGGGCCGAGGTACTTTTCTGAGGGAGCGAAGCTCCCGAAGAAAAGTACCGAGGCAC
>JXSR01S017478.1:32291-47411 GCA_000969725.1 Ophiothrix spiculata
ACCTGGTGCTCACCAAGTATGAACATGTTGATTGTTGGTGCTGCCAGGTCATAGGAATCATCTGCCGTAACAAGGCCACTGATATGATCACTAAGCAGAACGAAGTTTATTGTCTGTGTTGCGCCGCGCAATTACTAACAATAGAAACGAGAGCAGTGCACATGGAATATGGGTACAGCCAAATGGATACAAGGCCTTGGGTTACCCAATATAACGCATGACCTTATGCGTTTCTCCGAATATTTTTGCGCCATTACTCAAAATACATTTCGTCATGGTTCTTGCTTCAAAACCTTCCAAATGTCGAAAGATATTCCGTTATGAATTGAAAAGGCCTAACACGTTGTTGTTATTTGATCTGATTTTTTTTTTCAGAAGAAGTCAACATGGTGAGATACTACGAAACGCATTGCAGCAATAACCAAACAACTTTCTATTTTGTACCAAACTGGCTGGTTGAACAAGTATTAAGAAAAGACTTTCAAAACTTTATGCTATCTATATTTCTACCGCTTACGGCCGTCATTAGCCTTATCTTGAACGGACTCTTTATCATTGTCGTTTTGAAAATTCAAAGCATGAGAACAATCACCAATGCATATTTAGTATCCTTATCACTGTCAGATATTATATATTTAGTTTCATCGGCAGTTATCAATTTCACTTCTTGGTATCTATCGCCTTTTGCAGACGACGTTGCATTTTTAGGACGAAAAGGCTGTGTCATTAGAACGATGCAAAATAATGGTTGTTATCTATTTTCAATGTTCATCGTCACTATTGTAACGTTTGATCGCTATATGGCAATTTGTCATCCGCTTAAACACAGGGTAATCAACGATAAATCAAGGGCAGGAAGATTAATTGTATCATGCGTAATCATAGCACTTGTTTTATCTGCACCTGCAGCATACAATCAATCAGTTATGTTTCGCACGTGTCTTAAATATGAGGACGGAGTCGAGGGACTGCCTGCAGCGTACGGCGTTTGTGGTACAAAAGTAGGAGTTCGTGCATTAGCATTTTTGAGATACTACAAACTGGTTTCTGAAGTCGTTCCGTTTACTTTCTGTTTTATTGGTAAGTTAACAAACACATCGTATTTTAAGGATCACTTAAAACTTCGCAAGGTATGTTTGTGAAATACTTCTCACGTACCAAGTAACAAACGTATGACTGGAAAACCTGCTTATAGACTCGCCAAGTATACACTTAGCTAGTTCAAATGTTCTGTTCGTGCATAACAATGCATTTTGCAATCCGTAGTAAAATATTTTGTTTACCCATTACTTATTCTATTCACTGGAGTCAATAAGTATAGATAATTCCCACTTGAGAAATTGCAATCCTTAACAATCCGTTTGTGTTTACACAATAAAAAGCACAATTAAAAAACGTTATGCTGTTCGTCGAAGGCAATAGCCTATCCTATACTTTGATTGACAGGCCTCTTTTGTGCGGTAAAATTAATTCGATACTTCTTTTGTCATTTACGATTTAGATAACAAAATTCTTTGTCCTTTAATGAGAAAACTTACGACAAACTTGAACAGGCTAACTGTATGCAGCGCCCCAAGAAGGAGCATTCGAACAGGGGACCAACGGCTTTACGTGACTTATGAACCACGGAGCAATTAGAGTAAAGTCTCTTGCCCAAGGAAACAAGGATTCATGGTCCGACCAGCAGTGCCGCCACTGGGGCTCGAACCAACAGCCTCTGTGTTATGAATCCCGTGCTATAACTACTCAACCACGCTCCCCTCACATGGTAAAAAAGCGGATTTTTTGCTTTTAATACATTTTATGTTGAATCAGTCCGCAGAGTTACGAAAATTTTGTATCGTTATATAAGGCAATATTCTTTTGACAATGTCAATTTCTTTATTTTTCTTAATTTTGGTCTGGACATGTCATGGCAAATCTTGAAGTTTTGCTTGACTGATTTTCAAGTTCTTTACTTTCCGTCAACTACAGGTCTTCACTTTGTCACAAGTTTGTCTTCCGGCTTTGGGCGGACTCACACTGTGACGCCTTAACCTGTGACGATTAAGGGTCAACGACAACTATTAAACGGAAAACCCCGGCTTGAGTTTTGAAATGTCTGCCGCCCGGGGGGGGGGGGGGCAGTCAAATATGAAATGGATACGGGTGTAAGGCCCGCGCTCCGACAGGCTGGGGCATTCGGTGAGAGCACAGGCTAAAAAATGAGGGGACATTGGGTGAGAACATGAATTTTGGCATTCGGTGAGTGAAATTTGGCATTCGGTGAGCAAATTTGGCATTCGGTGAGCGAAATTTGGCATTCAGTGAGAGAAAAATTTAAACAATCATGGGGTCTTTTGGTGGAAGCAACACTGAAAAAGGGGGTCTTTCGAGCCTTACATACGCGTCGCCTCCCGGGATCTGCCGGTCATCGTAAGTTAACGACAATCCGTTGGCCACCGCAGACTACTGTTGCTATCAATCGCTTTCAGATGCAAATTTTACAATTTTGATTGAAAAACTATTGAAAAGTCGACAGTGTGATCGGTGTGAGACTGCCCTAACAAGTGACTTACTGTACTTATAACCATTTATTACAGCTTCAACGATCATGTTCGGACTGATCATTGCTGCTCTCAGTAGGAGAATATCTGTAACAGGAGAGCAAACTGAAGATCGTAACGTAAAAACTCGCAATCAAGTGGCACGAATGCTGGTAGTGAACGGTATCATATTCTTTTTCTTACATCTGCCGGTAAGTAAAGAAATCCAATAAGGTTTTCCAAGGAATAACCGCCAGGTAAAAGGTGTGATAAAAACAGGCGAATCATTCGCTGGTTCTTCAGCCCTATGTAAGACAACATTTCTATCTGTCGGGAAGAGGAAATAAGGAGAAAAACTTTTTTTTTCGCGGAGTCATTATTAAGCTTTAAATGGTTTGCGTTTGTCTTCACATCTACGCAAATGAATTTGAGCCTAACCATGATCACCTAGCGGTTTTAAGATTATATCTATGACCCCGGGGCTATGACAGGCTTGGAATATGGCAGGAAGATGGGGATACAGCGACCGATCCCCGAGGAACGCCATATTTCAGATGGTGTAGGAAAAATCGTCCTCCTTCCAAAAAAAACCCTCTAATAAAAGATCGATAAGTGCTGCATCCATCGAAACAGTTCAGGAGAGAGTCATTAATACCATAATCACTTGAGCATGTACTGTGATCAAATATTTGACTTAAACATATGACAAATATTGCTCATAGTCATGTTCAATGTGTCATGGTGAAAAGGAAAGCCACTGCGCCGGGGTCCTTATTGTGGTGACACTCTCTATGTAATCATGTATTGTAAAATTTGCGATAAACATTTGATTTTCATAAATAGCATTTATTCTAATGTGCCATAATGATGATATTTCTTGGTCTTGTTTCACAGGCAAAGTTCGTTGAGATTACGATCTTCTACAGTTATGTGGCAAGGATTGGTAACTTGATGGACCAAAACGAGACATCAGCAGTTCGCGCAGCTGCAGAAGTGTGTCTGTACATCAACGCTTCAGTAAATCCCGTGATATACGGAATGACCAATCCCAAGTACCCTCAGGCATTCAAGGAGCTGTGCAAACGCATAAAACTTGTACCGACTTCAAAGCCGCGTCGTCAACAACTGATGCATCCAAAAATATAGCTCGCTTACTGTGATAAACAAATCACACACAATAATTGTTTATAATGATAATCAAATCAAACTTTATTCTAATATCAAAATAACACACATGCAATATCATATAAAAAAAAACACATCAAAATGTTAAAAAATGATATTGAGGACATCATCAAAAGGTCAATAAGACCTGACGTGATGATACCCTACAAAACAAAGTAGGCCTAAACAAACAACAGCAAAAAACAAACAAACAAACAACATACACCAAGACAAATGCTCCGATTAAGTACAATTATGTGATAGTGTCAATTATAATTTGACAATAGATATCTCTTTAAATTGTTTTTGAATTCTTTTATGTTTTTGCATCTTTTCATGTCATTTTTCAAGGAGTTCCAAAAGTTTGGTCCACAGTTCCGAACAGCACGATCAGAAAATACTTTCTTAATTTTGTTAATACTATAATCCTGAGCATTTCTTGTATTGTAGTTGTGGGTCTGTACATGTTTGATAAAATAATCTGAGAAAATAGTAGGAAGTTGCTTTGTATGATGTTTGTACATGAAACTCCCAAGGTTGAGTTTGAACATGTCATGTACATTCAGAACATTATATTTCTTAAATAATGGCCCCGTATGGCTTCTATAATGACTATTGGATATTGTTCTTATAGCCCATTTTTGTAGTCTTAATATTTTGCCCAAGTATGTTTCGTACGTATTTCCCCAAATAATAACCCCATAATTTATATATGGCAAAATTAATGTACAGTATAAGGAGTACAATATGTTTTCAGGTAAGTAATACTTAAGTTTAGTAAGCATACCAGTATTTCTTGAAATAGTTTTCGATATTGCATCTACATGATTTTTCCATGTCAAATTTTCATTAATGTCACACCAATGAGCACCATGTAATTGGTTTTGCTTGCATTTACAGAAAGTTTATTGGCCTGAAACCAGTTACAGATTTCTTGAAGCTCATTATTGATGATATCATTTTGAGATGCAATATCTGGATGTGAATATAGCAGAGTAGTATCGTATCAAATAAAGAGGTTGCATTTACAATATCATTTATATACAAAATGAACAACAGCGGGCCTAGTATAGATCCTTGGGGTACACTTTCCGGATCAGTAACACTGTCACCGTTATCATTTTTAAAAGTACTTTGCCGTTTTTTTAGTATTTCCATTACCAATCACATCGTTTATTGTTTGCCATGTTTGTTTTATATTGTTTTTTATACTTTCAAACTTCTAATGATAGTACTCTCGTTAACATTTACGAATTAAATTGTTAAGTTTATTTCTATATGTTTTAAATTTGTTCTTACGATCTTCAGTTGGACACTGGAGATATTGTTTATAAAGTTTATTTTTTGTGTTTATACTTTTAAGTAGTCCTTTACTTATCCAAGGTGATATTTGAATTTTCTTTCTGTTTGTTGAAATTCTTTGAAGCGGTATATGTTCATCACAAAGATCATTAAATTTCTTTATAAATCTACCATAGTCTACCTCTACATTTTCTCCATCAAGTACATCCTTCCAATTAACAGAGGAAAGGCTTCTTCTAAATCTAGGTATATTAATGTCATTATGATTTCGTTTGTATGTATATTTCTTCTCTTGATTTGTTTTTTGTTTGGAACTGTTTAAATTCTGAAAAAGAACAGTAGGGAAATGATCAGTTGTATCCGTCTCTTTATTAGCTCATCATGGGGATTTGTTAGTATATTGTCAATAATTGTTGCTGAATTTTCAGTAATACGCGTTGGTTTAGTAATTGAGGGAATTATATGATGCGAATAAATTAGGTCCAAAAAGTCACTTATAGATCTATTCGTCCCTTCTTTGAGCAAGTCAATGTTATAGTCACCTAGCATATAACATTTTTTGTTTTCCATACTAATGATTTGGAGAATTTGATCCATATCAGCATTAGAACTATCAATTGAAAGATATGTTTATGTGTTTATGTCTGTATAAAATAATTAGCAACTTAATTGTGAAGGATCAGGTGATATTTAAATGCAAAATTTCAATTATTTGTTATGATTTCTAAAGCGTATCTTTACCCAGAGGAGGGTGGGATAGATTTCGAAACAATATCAATACTCCATTGTTCATGATGTAAAACTGAAAATCTAACAAAAAGTTGCGATTCCTTCAGATAATGTAAACAATGTTTGACAATCCTAAATCGATCAACTCCATTGTGTAATTTTATATTGACTCTCTTGTAGTGGACTAATTTATCTTGCTATAGATTTATACGGACGATACGTGCGTAGGTAGAAACGGTTGTGCTCAGGTTTTGTGGCGCAATTCCAACCATCTTATACCACCACCCAGCCGAGCCATCTCATGTATTATTATTAATACACATATTGCAGTTGTCGCCCACTGCACGCTACACCGCTACCTTTGCATTACTAAACCAAGTCGGGGATCTTTAACCAGGTTTAATTGACAAACAACGCAAGTATATCTACCCGCCATGGTCATACCAATTATATCAATGACGTACCGTGCTCCTAAGACGTGACCGCTGTCCCAGTATAACCTGGTTAACAAGGCATTTGGGGTGTGTCTTACGTGTTTTTTCAATGGACTCGATCAGGCCCTTTAAATTATCGTATGCTAATGAGTATGGTGTCATGAGAACGAAAATTTCATGATCTTGATTGACATGTGTGTACAAAGTTGATAGCTTAAAGGATGCGAGCGTGGTGGGCCAATGAAAGTGGGTATGTCGAAACTCCTTGGCACAGGAAATTTGCACCTGAAATAGCGTGGGAAATCCGAATGAGCTGACCGAGGTCTTGTTACAAAATGTACCTAGTCATGCTTACCCTTTGGTCTTTTGAGTTCACAAAAATATAACATGAAAGCTTAATAAATCAGAAACAAAATGGTAAATGTACGAAAAAAATCGGCTGGTTAGTTTTGATACAGCAATCTTGGGAAGTTATCATCCTATACCCAAAACACGGAAAGATACCTCGGGGTCATGCATCAATTACGAGCGTTGTGTGTGCATTGTATAGGAAATGTTGCCGATAACTGCAATATGATTGCATTAAAAAACTATATGCCTACGCTAAAACATTTTAACATTCAGATCAGATGTGATCAAATCAAATGTAATTTGAACTCTAGTCAGAGAGACACCCTTCAATATTTCTGATCACGGCCTATTTAAGCAAAGCTTTAAGTAACATAAGACCCATTTCTTACCCTATCATGTTGAGCACAAACGTGAACTTGAATTAATGAGACGCTCGATCATTTTTAAACACGGTATGTTTTAACAAAACCATAATGTAAGGCCTAACTATTTCTAAACCTTCAACTTTAATCACTAAGACACCCCCGACCAGATCTAACCACGGTATGTTTTAAAACAACCTTGAAATAATGTAAGGCCTAAACATTGGCACGCTTTCAGTATAGATGAATCCGCCACCATTACGGGGGCCCATTTTACGCTTCATGCGCAGTTTTCACCATAGTTAGTTAATACATTGAGATGTCAGACTTTTAGGCCTAAAATAGGACAAATAATTATATGTCTAATGTATCTTAAGATCTTAGAACTTCGCTTTTTTAATGTAATAATTCAAAATGGCATTCCTAATGAATTATGTGTTAGCTAAAATACGCAATTTGGCGTGCGTTATTTGTCAGAACGCTGTTCTAAAAGCGTTCGTATTAAGTAATGAACCGATACGCATTTTACTGCATGCAAACTTGAATAGGCCTATTTTTACGCAGTGCCATTCATAATCGTACAAGTTGAAATGTTACCGTAATTTATAGTTTCCGATATGAAGATGGTTATTATTGACGAGCAAGTTCCATACGTTAGATCACGTGAACAATAACATTTTTGTAGGCCCATTATATGTGTGTTAGTTTGCGGGTAAATCAAGGAAGTTGGGATAAACACACTTATTTTGGTAACTATATTATAGGGCCTCTCGATAAAGTTTAATCTCAATTTAATTTTACATACGTACCGTCTGTAATTTGTAAAAATGTCTTTGTGTAGACCTACTTTCAGAACATACCTTTGAAACAATTTTTTCTTTTCAATCTATTAAACTGACAAAATAATAAAACAAAATATTATGGTATCATATGCCTTACTTAACATTTTTCCGTTTTCAATACCGTTTTCCCGTTTTCAAATTCCTTGTTTTAGATTTTTAGCTTTTAATATCTAGGCCTATCTTTTTAATTGCTAGTACATGTTCAAATTAAGTAGATTTTTTCAAGGTCTTTATCAAAATGGTTGATACATAATTTTAAATTTTTAGGCCTAAGTTTTATGTTTCACACCAAAGAATTTGCACATCTTTCGCTATCATGGCATAGGCCTATAGTTCAAGTTCTTCAGGGCTATCAGGGCATTAAGAACATATATTTTCCCCCTAAACGTTTTGTTTTTATTACGAGTGAATATATTGTCCAATATGTCAAAAAATACACCTGAGAACTTGAAGAAAAGCCATGAAAATTAACGGCGATACGCATATACAGTAGCTTACAACGAATAAGGTATACAAAAGTGGCCCCCGATGGCCCCCCTCAATGGCGGACGCAACAGCGCCATACACGGTTGAGACAAATAAAATGCGCGGTCGGATTCGTCTACACGGAGAATACATGTAAATATTTCTCCTAACATGGACGAGTCCAAGCAGATATGTTGAATTTTTCTTTGGTTATTTTGCGTCAGCCAGTAGCCGACTGGTTTTTGCACGTCATGACCTGGCTAATAATCAGGTTTGCATTCTGACTGAAATATATTTAGTTATGATAAATAAAACTTTAACACAGGCATAACTACTCATATAGATAACCGATTTCCTTCATTCTTTCTTTGAAGAGTCTACACATTTTCAAAATACTTACCAATGGTTGTAAATATCAATAGTTCTTTTGTTCTACAGACATGAATCTCGGTCAACTTCATTTTGACTCACGAATATCCGGGCGAATATCATGCTGTCTGCTTAAGCTTCTGGGTTGTGTCATGGGAGCACTCATAATGAGACCTCTACTAACTACTCAAATCGAAGAAAGATTATTTGTTAGTTATTTGGGGCCTCACAAATCAAATCAAATCAAATTTTATTTCCATAAACCTTTACAAAAACATAAATAAACATTAGAGACAAAATCCATAGAGTCATTGGTAGATCATTTATAGATATATCTGTACATAAACAGTCCTAATTCTAATGTATGCGTATCACTAATTGTAAGAACATTGTGATTACCATGAAAAACAATGGCCCGTTATGACTTCTATGCTGACTCTTTGACACAGTCCATTTTAAAGTTTAACTATATAGTTTATCAATATATTATATTTACACGTGTTTCCCCATATGACAATACAATAATAATGTAAGGTAAGTATGTACAAAATACGGTTTGGAACAGAACATCTAAGTTTTTTCATGACACCAATATTTCGAAATACAGTTTTTAAAATGCAATCAGTTATGTTGTGTCATGTGAGACTTCATCAATTAACAAACCCGGAAGTTAGGTGCATTTTACTCTTTCAAGAATAAACTTATACAAAACAATGGTTAAGTCATCAAATAGCCAAATAGCCTTGACGAAGTTATGTGAGGTGTACCTAAAATCGTGTAATTTGGTTTGCTAGCATTTACTGATAATTTTGTGTTAAAGCAATTTATTACAATTTCACTCAATTTACTGTATCTATTTAAACCAATTACAACATCACTCATTCAGTGTTTACTGTATTTATATTATTTTTAAGATCTTTGTGTGAGAAAGTAATACTTGTGTTGTCAGCAAACTCTAGAAAATCAAGAACAAGTAATGTCATTTACATACAGTATACACCATAATGGGCCCAATATGGATCCCTGTGGAATGTAGCAGCCCGAAAACAATCATATCAGATTTACAATCATTATAAAATACATTTTGTGTTCTATTGCTAACCAATCAAGTGCTATACAACGAAATCCATAATGCTCCAATTTGTGTAATGACATTTTATGATCAATGGTGTCAAACGCTTTTTAAAAGTCTAAAAATATTTTGATTGTCGATTCATTTTTTTCGACAGCGCAATATATCTCATCTTATCGACCAATGAATGTTGAGGACGAATATAACCAACACAGCTTTCAAAAACCAGTTGTTGGTATTAAAAGATATTTGGAAAAGACGTTATGTTCAACTTTTAATAACAAGTTAGCAATTTTAGTTTATCGTACCATTATGAAGTTGAAGCTTATGAATTCCTAAATTTTGCTATTAATGTTTTTTCGTATTATCTTGTTTATTATTTAACAAAATAAGCATCTTATGCTATTTTCATATACACGTAACTTAAAACAACTTTTAACAAAATATCTATTTGGAGGTCATTTACACTTAGGCTTTATTGTCGTGCCATTTTGACTTTAAAACATGCTTACAGAATTGGCTATGGTGAAATGTTGGTGATTGTCCTCTTTGTGGCTGCAAAGGTACCCTTCTTCATATACTTTACAACTGAGCGGTATCTATGGCGCCACAACAAGATCATCAGGGTCATCATATCTGCCCTCGAAAATAGTGACGCTTGTAGGAAAAATAATCTCCTTATTACCGCCGACATTGAAGGATACCTCACAGCCGGGGGGGGGGGGACAGTTTCTCCAGATGTCCTTCCCACAGTTCAGATTCCAGACATTGTTTTAACCTATCCTGTTGTGAAAAAAATCATTTTATTTGAACTCACTGTGTCATTCGAAACAAACATTGAGAAATCCCACACACTCAATGTCGACAGATATGCCTCTCTAGTTAGTGATCTCACTGATGCCGGATTCAAGGCCAGCCATATTCCATTTGAGGTTGGCTCTCACGGTCTTATAACACGGTCTTATAACCAAAGCCAATAAATCGCGGCTAAATCATCTTCTGCGGGTCGTGAAATCTGACATCAAATACAAATCGCTGAAGGAAGACGTTTCCAGTATTACTTCCTCGTTTTCCATATTCCAGTCCCGGCATCAGAGAGAATGGAATGTTGCCTCGTAGTACCAGGGCGACATATCTGTCTCCACTAGTTCATTGTTGCCATTCATGTTCCTGTTTTGCTTGACTTTTTTTGTCCTATTTATTTTTTTTGTCTGTCCCTTGTTTCGTGTGCTTTCTTTATTCTATTTTTTGCATATTTTATGTTTCTTTGTAGAATGTTGAATGAAGGTGATTGAATAATATATTATGAGGAAGAAATTTTAAGCTAATTGATTTGTGATTGATAGAGGGAAGCGTGGTCGAGCGGTAAGGGCACGAGACTCGTTATACAGAGGTTGTGGATTCGAGCCCCGGTTTCCTTGGGCAAGAAACTTTGTTATTTCTCCGTGGATCGGAAGTCACGTAAAGCCGTTGGTCCCCTGTGCGAATGCTCCTTCTTGGGTCTCTGCTTACAGTGTATACCTAGTGAGTCTATTCTAAGGGCATTAAATAAATTTGAACGAATAAAATGAATAGATCGGTAATTAACATTTGATGCTGTTTCCATGACTTAACCTTGACTTGATTAAACACATACTTATGCCTTATTTTTAATAACTTAAGGGCCACCTTTACAAGGGACCGTACAGTACTAATTTTATTTTCCTTCTGACGTCCCTGCGAAGTTTATTCTGTGTTTAACTCGGTGTTGATGTTATTTTTTAGAGTCACTCGTCAGTTTAACGTCGTGATCAAATGTTTTATAGTGCAAATTTTGTATGGAGGCCGAGTATAGTTCGGCCCTTATCAAATAAACTATTACCTATAAAGTCATCCACACTGTGAAAATTATATTTCAAAAGAGTTTATTATGCCGTCTTATACTAGCGATCAAAATGCCTATCAAACATTAGAGGCTTTTCATCATAAAATGTAAATAGAAAAGAAAAATGAAAATAAACTTTTTGAACCTTTGACCATGGGAATTTACATTATCTGGAACTTTTAAAATTTGACATCAACATCATTTTATTTGGGGAACCGGGTTAGCGCAGCGGTATTCATATCGCTTTGCACCAATCAGTCCCGGGTTCAATTCCCGACCCCTGCGCTGTATGTGCATTTGGTCGTCAGTCCATACTCGGTTTCGCAGGTTTTTCTCCGGGTCCTCCGGTTTTCCTACTGCATTAAAACTGAATATAATAATAATAATAATAATAACAGATATTTCTATAGCACAGAATCCAAAAATATGATCAAAGCTCTTTACAATCAAACAAAAATAAAAACATATAATCAAAACAGCCTATGAATACAACTTAAGTTAATCATACTGCGCTTATTCATTAATAAAGGTAGTACAAATAACTATCAAATTTACACACTACTGCAGAAGTAGGAACATAGTGGCCGGCAGCGGAGAACCGGCAGCCCACGGTGGAAAACCGTAGGAGCTTACAAAGTTGGAAAAACAGAGTATTACATTTTTATAAAATAGTAAGACTACAAAACTTCAGAACAAATGTGTTTTGAGATTTTTCTTAAAACTGCTGGTTTTTGTTGAAACTCTTAAGCTGTGTCTAACGCAGACCGTAGGCCCTCCCTAGGTGGAATCTAGATCTTCAAACATTCAGATAGATATATTGGGGACAGACCATTCAGAGACTTGTATATGTGCAGGAGAATTTTGAAGATAATGGGCAACCACTGGAGACATTTCAAAAGATGGGATGATGGGTGAAGACGACGAGGAGACTATGCGAGCCGCCCTATTCTGAATGCGTTGGAGCCGGGTGATATCCCTAATCTTGCAGCCAGATAGTAGGGCATTTCCATAATCAAGTTTGGACAAAATAAGAGCTCGCACAGCAGTTGCTGTGCACAGGTGTCCTGATCAATATAACGACGTATTCTGGATATATTCCATAAACAAAAGTTAAGAGAACAACACAGGGTAGTGATATGCGAGGACATGGACATACTGGAGTCAAAAACAATACCGAGATTTTTAAACTCAGAAGAAGGTGATACATCTGTGATGTCAATTCTGACTGTAATATCGGAGCGGAGCATGTTATATGGAGAAGCTGCTATAAAAAATTCCGTTTGGAATCGTTTAATTTTAGTTTTTCAGTGACATCCATGTACGGATTTCTTCAACACACCTAGAGAGTCTAAATATAATGGTTGCAGCTTCACCGGGGATGTCAGGGTTAAATATGACATAGAGTTGAATATCGTCAGCATAAATATGATACAATATCCATTGACGAACTATGATATCAGTAACAGATTGGGCATACATTGTAAAAAGCCCTTGGACCAATGATTGATCCCTGGTGTACACCACAAGCTAAATTGCATGTGAGCATCAGATGTAGCACCAAATAATTTGACATGAAAGGTTGGTTTTGTCATATACGATTTGAACCACGCAAAGGAATATTAAAGCAAGATCTAGGACCCCAATGGAAATAAGCTTCCTTAGAGGCTTTTTGGCTTGGGTTATCATTGGCTATCAGCCTAAAGAACTCTTCTAAGCGTCTGGATTTAATTGGTAAAGTTTCATAACGGAGGAGCTTGGCATAACAGTAACAAGTTTTGAATCCCCCAAGTGATAAAAGGTGATAAAATATTTTATCTTACATAGTTTTACACCATTTGCGAGCTAACTATTTTAATAAAACAGACATAAAATATTTTTTTACTGATTGTCATAAAATTTGTGAGTGTTGCAATTTACATTTTAGCAGAAGCAATTGTTGACATTTTCGAAGTTGGTACGAATTTTATGCCTTTGAAGAGATCCTTAAATGCTGCAGGGTACTTAGGATTCGTCATTCCGTATATCACAGGATTTATTGAAGCATTGATATACAGGCATACTTCTGCAGCTCTACGAATTGCTGACATATCGTTATTGTCTATCCCACTTCCACGTTTTGTCACATATCCGTAGAAGATTGTAGTCTCATAAAATTTAGTCTGTGAAGTAAGAAACAACAAAATGAATAAATATAGATTCTCGAAAGTATCGACAACACGAGTCAGCATCGAGAGAGCTTTTTTTGAAAGAGATTTTCCGTAACCTGACCAACTTTAAAAAATGGCATAGTTTAGCTGACACAGTTTTTATTTGATTCTAACACGACATAATATTGAATTTATATGATCATAAAAGTGACTTTTGCAACACAAAAATGGTGCCTACGATTTATCTATCTAATCAGAAGTTCATAACTCAAGTATTTGTCGCAAAAACCTATATATAGATAATAATCAAAAGTATGTAAAAGTCGACATAATTATTAAAGGAGCTTGTCCGATTTTCCAAAATTTTGTTTTCAATGTCATATGAAAGAAGACCACTAAAGAGATCTAAATTTTAAATTTCAGCTGAATCGGTCAAACCGTTTTGATTTTATGAACAATTTTGTATTTCATACAAAAGAAGCCGCCTATATGTTACTGTGTAAATTAATTATGGTTGCCATAATTAGAGATATTTTCATATATATATCTCCAAAACGGAACATAACTCAGTCGTGAAATTTTACATGGGTTGTAAGAAAAATATGTGCAACATTTTGGTACCAAAATCTCAAAAAGTTTGAAAAAGAGTTGAGGCAATCGGACCATGCTCCTTTAATGTAATGGGGACATACTTATTGATAAATACATATATTTTTGAAAGTAATAAAGCACCATAACTCTTTTAAATTAATTTGTTTTGCCCAATTTTTACTCACACTATGGAAGTTGTGTCTATGTCGTTTCCTAATATTTTACATTCCTTATAGATAAAGTGGTCTGTCAATCACATTTGCTCGTTGTTTTGCTCAAAAACATTCCCGAATTTGGCATATATTTTGCAAAATAATATTGTCACCCTAAATTTGGCAATGGTTGACAGAATTTGACATTATTTTATTTTATGCCTAAAATGTACCTGTCAATAAAATTGGTATCACACAATTCATACAAGTGTACAGTTCCTCTGTCACCAGCCCGTGCTTGCAATTATTGTGGAAGCAGGCTAGTAAACCTGTTTGTTTGACGTAGACAAAATTGCAACACAACGGTTTTTGGCTGATATTAACTATTGAATAAATAAAAAAATATTTTCAAACAATATTAAAAATGTAGGAAAATGTAAGCTTGTTTAAGTTGGTTAATTGCATAAAACAAAATGGCTGGCAAACAGGGGTTGACATTTCAAAATTGGTCAAATCTTGTCCAAAACCACACCAACACATTCCTCTCATCATAAGGACAGTGGCGTAGCCAGCTTTTCGAAAGTGGGTGTGTGTGTGTGTGTGGGGGGTGGGGGGGGCACAATATCGAAAGACGAACCGACAGAATTGGTAATTGACCATGCGAGCGGAGCGAATAACGGGTGAAGTCCAGAGGCCCGCCTTAGGGCCCGCCCCCAGAAGCTTTTTTGTAAGGTTTTTTAAGCTATTTGGT
>JXSR01S017479.1:23726-39112 GCA_000969725.1 Ophiothrix spiculata
AACATCAGGTTAGCCATCTATCTTAAGTAGATAACAAGGTTCAAAGTGTGAAGCAAATGCAGCCAAGGGTTTTTTGTGACGTTTCTGATGTTTTAAACATGAGCCCTTATTCAACGGGAACTGTTTAACCGACCCTAACTGTTGAATTCTATTTATAATGGACATAGGAATTGTAAGATTTGATTAAATTACAATACAATTGGGTTTTTACTCAATTTAGTCTCTATCCGTATCTTAAGTTTGTTTCCCTAAATACAAAATACAGGCTCTGCGAAGACTTTAAAACAAACAACAAAAATAATAACAATTTAAAGAAAAAAACACCATGTTTGAGTGTTTCACTTTTGAGTGTAAAACTCTCCTTTCAGGGTGAAATGGAAAACACTCATACAAATGGGTGCATTATTTATATAACCACAATAACAACCTTATGGCTTTTTTCCTAAATATGATACGTAATATGAGTTAAATATGTAATCATATTTGTATCGTATGTATTGGGTAGCTTTTAACATACTATAGTTTGCGTATACAATGCCTCATGGAGACATCAGAGACAATGTGTCAAAATATACCATAAAACCCAGTATGTCATATCATGTCATGTCTTGCTTAATAACATTACTTTTACTAAATACAAAGCTAACAAATTTGATTCGCCCAACAGATGCTACAATGTAAACCTTAAATCAAAAGTGACAATAATTTTCACACTTTCTCAGTCAATTTTTCATTATGAACAAAAACCAGAAACTGGAAAAACAACTTCTTCATCTGATTAAATAGACTAATATTTGTCTATGTTGCCAATATGAAGATAAGTGCATGACAAATAAAATTGCCATTCTCTTGTCTATAACATAAAAAATGCATGACGAATCTACATCACGTAGCAATATATCAAGATTGTATCGTATCGTATTGGGACCCAAACAACCCTTATCGTCAGTGTTTTATGTCAACTGAAACATTGCCACGTGTTTCAGCAATTCTGTATTCACATCTTTTAGCTAGTTTTGCGTTTAATGAAAATAGAACATTACAATATGAATAAATGCTTACAAGCAAACTTTATTTGAGTATTTTATCATTTATCTGTATATAAATCTAGAACAAAAATCAAACTATGATCAAATGTATAATCTATACTTTATGGTTATGAAGTGTTGAAACATTATATAGACCTGTACCAGCATGATGTAAAAAGACGTTATAACAATAAAAACATATTCTTCTTAAGATGTTTCAAAAAATGCATTTATATACGAAAATATGATAGAAATAATTTAGCTATGATAGACAACATGATTAGAAGATATCTACTAACATTGATTTCAAAATTAAGATAAAAGAACATAGAAATATCTGGTGACTTATTTTTGATGTTTTGATTATAATTTGAAGATAACTATTCACTTAAGTAATTGGATTTGAATTTTAAAATCAAAGTCAGATTTATAACTGTTACATTTATATAAATGTTCTCCGTGGGTTGTACACCTTTTCCGTTTAATACTAATCGAAGAGTTGGGCGATGTTAACGAACAAGCTCTTCACCGGAATCTTAAATCTCTTTCATTTTGTCATGGGAACATGGGTTTTAATGCGAGTTAATGGTTTGATATACACCTCAAGGCTAAACATCCGACTATCCATCTACTCTAAGTAGATAACGAGATTGAAAGTGTGAAACAAATGCAGCCAAGGGTTTCTAGTGACGTTTTTATGTTTTAAACATGAGTCCCAATTCAAGGTGAACTGTTGAATGAACCAAAACTGTTGAATTCTATCAATATGGACGGTGAAGCATCGATTACACACAGGAACGGTAAGATTTGATTAAATTACAATTCCCTAAATGGGCCCTTTACACAATGTCTAGGTCTGTCATTCTGATCTATTTATGTGTCGTAAGTGTGCTGTCCTAAATACAAGATACAGGCAAGAGGGATTAACCAATAAAAACAGCGGTTACAATGAACAGTTAGGGAAATACATTCAAGTATCTGTTATCCTGCAGCTTTATTTTTGTGTCTTAGGTATGTTGCCCTAAATATAAAATACAGACAACAGAGAATAAAAATAAAAGAAAATAATTGGGTAAAACATTCCGAGTATCTTACTATAGTGAAAAACGAACTCTTTTAAAAGTTATATATAGATTTGAATACATATTTTTTATCAAGCCCTAAGAAATTAACAATTACCACTCAAAGTACAAAAAAAATGGTAAAATGTCTAAGATGTACAGGTCAGAAACACTTAAATATGTTTTGGGATCAAATCCGTCGTCGCCCCTGATGATTGTCACTAATAGAAAATCCGACCCGAAAACGTAAACATTGCATCCTCAACGGGGAATATTGCGACGGGTCTACTGAATTTACCCGGTTAAGACGTCCTCTTGAGAATCCAACAATACAATTATTGCTATTGACCAGTACAAAACAAATCCTAAGAGACATAGCTAATACGGAATACACTCAGGTGAACTTTCATTGGGCTAGTCATAAAGGTCTCAAAAGAATTCATTGTATTAGTGAGGTGATATTTAAACTTTTTGTCAACCTGATAACATCGTTAATAACGTTTCTGTTTACTTTGTGTGTGTTTAAATCTAATAATCAATTTATTTTGTTATTCTATTCTATATTCGCCGTCATAATATAATTTCTAAAAAATGCTAACCTTAAATTCATCCAAACATAATGACATGATAATGTTTATTTCAAAGCGTGTGCAAATGTGTAAAGATTGGTGAAAGAGTATATGGTGCTTCTTCGTTGCTAATGGAAACATGTTGATGTACATAATAATCGAGAATTATTATCTTGGATTAAATTAAATTTTCAAATTTATTTTTAATATGGTACTATTACAGAAAATATTGTGTGAAATATGACATTTTCTATTCTGCAGATCAGAAATACTTCACAAAAATTACAATTTTCAACGTAACGTATAACCAATCCTTTCACAAAACACTTATTGAATACGCGATAATGTAAACACAGCAGGTTCAATAGGAAATGTTGTAGCAAGTTTGTTAGCTATTCTGTTTAGGCGTGACTTGAGAATTCAACGGCAACAGATTGATCGCCATTGACCGGTATAGAACAAATCACAGGAGACATGGTTAACAAGAAATTCACTCGACAGAATTTTGTGCAGAGCATGACAAGCGTAACTGACCATTGTGCCTTGACATGAAGGTCTCAAAAGAATTACGAGGTGTTTTTACAAGTTTAAGTCAACCTTGGCTGTCAGGAATTGAATGAATAGTGTGATGAATTTTAATTTGCAATGTGGGTTTATTACGTTGCTTTTATCAAGCTTTGAAAGTAGAATTAATTTACAATACATTACCATGCAGATAAGCAAAGGTGAAAGGAAACAAGTTAAGACATTGTCAAACCGTTTGAAACGAAGTTTTGCAGATCCTGCGCAAAAATTAAATCACCACGTCACTTGTTAGAAAAAGTCGTGTAGATGCAAAAAAACTGTATTTTTTCGATTTTGTTATTTTAAAAGGGTGTTACAAACTAATATAACAATGTTTTTAAAATCTGAGAAGAGTTTATTATGTGAATTTGTTAACGCAGTCAGAAAGCAATATTAAATAAGACACTTTAAAATGTGTCGTTAAGTACCAGGTACCACTTTCATAAAATTGATAACTTTTAATGAAGACACGTTGACCACAGGTATGTTATATTACAATCATGTCTTGTGGAATAGTATAAACATGAATCGGTCAATTTATAGCTGATTTGTTCTAAATACATAGAGGGAAAATAATGAATTGAAAAGATCAATCAAATCCCGATAACACCTGCCCTACATTTTACTAAGAGGAAGCTAATGAAACAATTGTAAATATGTCTGGCAAATATATTGAAAAAGCATGTCAGATTTAGATGATAATAAATACATTCATATAAAATCCTTTTCATATCTCAGTTCTCATTTTCCCCCTGGATATATTAACTTTACTTTTTTAAACATCAGCATAAAAATAAATAAATAAAAATAAAAAGTGTGAGTAAAACATGTAATATTGTTGACTACAGGTTTAAAAAACAATAATATAACAATAATGTCATCATATTTTTGTAAATTTTTTTTCTCAAATTTATCAAACGCGACATTTCCGCTAATTTCGCTGGAGCACGTTTCTAAATAAAAGTAACTGATGTTTGTCTATTTCATTTAGATACACCACTTCCACAATATAACTCGTATTAATTTATTATATGTCTTCGTCCGTGGTCATATTTAAATCAGTTTATTGTCACTCGGGAATATTGAATGTATTAAACACGTAACGAACAAACAAGCCAAAATCCCTTACGACAATCGCTTTTCATTACTTGGAAAGCTTTAATTTGATATCACTTAAAAGAGTCTGAGCTATCTGATGTGCGAGGGGACCTATCAAATTAAGGCAGAAAGCTTGTTGCCTTAGCTGCCAAAATTAACGTAAATGGAAATTCTCTAAAATGAATTCCCCTATTATCATCGCTTGACACGGGCAAATCTTAGAAACCGATTTTGTTATTAAGTATTACAGGGTGAACCTGAGGGATGTGGCTAAGAAGATATCAAAACGACAGGTACTCGGTAGTGAAAGAACTAAAAGTTGAATTCAGGGGAATAAGTATGACCAACGTGTTCCCTTTTTCCATAGTAATAACACCTCGTTGTTATCAACTTAATCATCTTTTATTCATAGAGAGTGTGTCAAGCAGTCGGTCTATAATAAAATAAGGCACTTTTCAACGTATTGTAATATTTGGGATCAGATGAGAAAAGCTAAATTATTTATTACAAGAAAAGGAAGGACAATTTGGTATCTCATTAGTTTCATTTTCATTTTTTATTTTTTCAGTAAGTCAAAAAGAACAATATAATGCAGTTACATTGGAGGGAGACCTTTTGCGGATTATGTTTTAAATTTCATTTCAGTAGTAAGTCACTCCACTGTGGTCAATTGTTTCTTTTTGTTTATGCTATATTTCTTAATCATGTTTGCTTGATCAATACTTCCAGTAAAGGCACAATTTCGGGTAACTGTTCCTTTTTATTTAAGCATTCATCGCAATGTTCGTTCTGGTCGCGCTGTTAAAAGCTTCATTATAGATGTAATAAAAAACAGAGTAAAAAGGTTTCTCGGGAGGATTATGAGATTATTCTTCATTTCACTGATACTATTGATCAGGTGCCTTCATGAATATGTATCACGGAATGGGGTTGGGGGAAGTAGAACTATCTTACAATGAGAATGACAGAATAATGGTGAGCTATAATAATGGTTGCATCTTAATGAAGGGATTATGCAGCCTCCACAGCTGAGGATCGCTTAGGGGTTTAATGTCGCAGACATGTTACTTTGATTATTAATTCAGTTGATTATGAAAGATTTCGAGTGCAAATTCTCTGATTTGATGCTTCGTCACACTTTTAAGTAACGACATTCGTGAGTTTTCATATTTGGAAAGCAAGATTATGATTTTACCTAAATGGCAAAGAACTTTTGCTCCTCATAAATTAATCTCATATCTTATTAAAGTATCACGTATACTTAACATTACATTTTTGTAAGTTTGCAAATTTCATATAACAAGTTAGTCAATCCGAATTTTTGTTTGATCTGTTTATTTATCGTTCTACACCAGATTTAGTGTGTTATATCTTTATTATAAAATATGAATGCTTTGTTAATGTTTTGTTTTAAAAAATTGCGATGGTCTAGTTGACTATGAAGATGTTTACAAGTTTCTTCGTATAGTTGGAAAGGATATATCCCTACTGCTAGTATTATGTTGAAATATTTGTAATTTCTAAGGTTATTTTGTTCAATAGAAATGCCGAAATGAGGTCGATGATGAACATAAATGACGTTACTTTTACCGCGATATATATTACGATACCACATATGTGTTTAATCCTGTCCGAATTCTACTACAGGATATTACATAAAATGACATTTCAATAAGTTAATGAAAATCTACATTTACTTGTGCATCAAACATGTTAGAAAATGCAAATAATAAAAAAGTCAACATTTTTGAGATGCTTTAAAAGCTACAATTAAATAAAAGCAGGTGAATTTTACATGACGCTTACTATATTACGACTACATGATTCAAATTTTGTCTATAGCATCGATCGGTCACTCACAGCTTTTCAGCAATTTACTTACATATATTTAACGATTTACTTGATACACATTAGTTGTTTGACCGCGCGTAAATTTTAACACCCACCACTGTCAGACATGTTCAATACTAGAAATTGAGGAGATTGAAACGTATGCAAAATTAACGTTGGAATTGTACTTCAGTGTAAAGAGCACTTGGAGAATCTTTATATAAATTGCTCTCTGGGTCATTTATTTTTATGCGCTACCTGTCTAGCTGAAAATATACGAAACGTCCGTCACTGAACATTATATAAATCGTTGAATTAGAAACATGGAGCAAAGCGTAAGTAACAAAAGAATGCAAGTAAAAGAATTTATAGATCTAATACACGAAAAAAAAGGAAAATTCAATATACTGACATATTAAATAAATTGTCCAAAATTGAATTGAACAAAAGGTGTTTTGATGCCAATGAATTGTCTTACAAGTTGTAAACGAAATTCTAAAAAATGCAAATATCCAACTTCTTTTGTTCTAAAATCTCATGTCACTAGTTTGTATTATTCAAACATTCGTATTCGAATTGTTCACATACTCAGGTATAATACATTATTCGAGTAAAAAATATCTTTGAATAACATAAAATAAAATTCTTTATCGTGTAAGTATAAACAAAATACATTGATTATTATAATTTAACAAACAACCCGGTTTTACTTATCACTCACCAATATACGATACATAAAAATATTATTTGACATTTGGAACGGATGCATCCATTTTATTTTTCTAAGAATTCTTTCTCCAGGGAAACAAAAAGTGACAAATATGCTGCGGAGGTACAATGCGTTTTCTATCTTTCTGTGTTTTACTTTCAGCCATATAAACAATTAAGGACGTTGTTGATGCTTTAAATAGCAAGCAAGGCATTAATGAAGTATGCTCCGGTATTGTAAATTCTGAATAACGAATGAAGTGATTTAATGTATACAACGGCAGAAAATATCAAGATGCTATAATAGAGACCGCTTGAAACTGAGTTGTTGCAACCTGTTGTATTTATACAACTATAATAATGTCTTTATAGAAATTATAATGCTGATCTTAGTTTAAAATAATTTTAGAATATAAGTATTCCCATATTGTTCATTTTTCTACAGGGTGTCACAAAGCACTTGTTTACATTAAGGCAATTAAATCACATCGTCGCAAGGACAAATCCATCGAATCACACGTTTGATGTTATTTACTAAACTAAGTGGTGATGGTTTGGCATTCTTTACTTTAGAGTGATGAATATTGAATGTATTAAAGAGATAAAACAATAAGCCCAAACCAAGTGATTTTTTTTAAAGACAAACATGTGTAGCGACAGTTCACCCTCCCCGTGAAAGTTTTCACATTAACATATTTCAGTGCATTCCTTTTGGATCTACTTTTCAATACTCAACTGAAGTATAGATTGTGCATCCTTTACTTCAAACTCATATCAGAATCACTTGTACAACGTTATTGGTAAGTATATTTATGACTGGCACATATGCAATGACTTGCGATTTCTTTTTATTTTCAAATTGTAAACAGAAGTAATCAATTCTGGCCATAGCTAGAACGTATTTGTTCATGGCTGTTGTGGTTGTTTGTATTAGGCGAGGTTCTACCACTACCAATTTCGATTTCTTGCCAAAAAAGAATTATTTCAACTGAATATTGGTTTCCAATGGTATTACGGCAACTAATCACGTCACGTCAGAAAACAATGTGCGAAAACAGTGCACAATGAGGTCAAGCGTTTATTGACTGAATACTTTAATGGTGTCCGTTAGAACGATTCTATGAAGTAAAACCTGTCCGATCAGTTTTTCAAGGTTGAAAGCATGCAGATTCAAGGAATCTGTAACGTTGTCATTGATGTTATATTGGGGTATGACAGAATATGGTATGAACTTTCCTGGACATTTAGTACATTGTTGAAAAATGAAGTAAAAATATCCTCACTTAAATATTTCTAAAACAACAAAGGATTACAACTATTTTGCATCTTCAAAAAACGAAACATGCTAAACGTTGAGATGATATGCGCGGTTCTTCACTTACGAATTGCAAATAGAAGTAATCAAGTCTTCGCCTAAGCCAGAAGTTATTTTCTGATAGCCTTGTGGGTAAAGGTATGCGAGTATTGATTAGGCAACGTTCAACCATTGACATTTCGACTCTTGTCCTAAATAATGAAACCATAGTGAAATCGGTGTCCAGCGGCATTATGGAAATAAATCACGTCACATCGAAAATAAACGTGCTTCAACAACGGAAAAAAGGACACGAAAAAAATGTGCAATCAGTGCACGAACATTTGATTTTTTAGAGATAATTTAAACAAACAAACTGGAGCAAAAAGACCAAAATACCGACGGGTTGTGTAGTCTTCCATGTATTCATGTCCATTTTCTATACTCGCTGTAAGTAATGAGTTGAAACGGAACTTGCTTTAGAGACGAAATAACATTCTTGTGCATCTATAAACGTATTATACAACAAGTTACCCTTATCATGTATGTTGGCAATGCATTTGTTATGTAGATGATCGCTGCTATAAAAACATATATAAAGCCATAATCGTTGCTGTTTTGTGCATAATTCAAAATTCTAGTAAGTCCAATATTTGCTACGGGTTTCGGTTATTTCGGTTATTTGCAATCAGAATAGAGAAAAGTGAATAATATGACCACAATCACGACCTTATTGCTTTCACTTTCTGAATATTATATGTAATATAGCTCCTATGTGTAAATTATTCATATTTGTATCTTACGTATTACGTAGCTTTTAACATACGTTAGTCTTGCAGTTATAAGGTGCCTCATGGAAACACTAGAGACGAGACTCTAAATGTATAAAAACACGAATCTCAGATATGTTACAAACAACTTGAAGCATGTTGCGTTTTCATTTCTTCATCTGATTAAATAGAGTGTAAAGTACAAGTGATATAAGTTTATATGCCAATATGAAGATAAGTGCATGACAAACATAATTGCCATTCTCTCGTCAGCACCATAAGAAAACATAGCAAGACTATATCGCATTTTATTGGGGCCTTCCTTACCAATATTGATAATCAGAGTAATACTGCAACATACTGTTGGTAAACTAAAAATGCTGAAACATGTGTTGTGTTTAATGAAAATAGTAAAGTAGTCTGTTTAACATGAAGAACAAAATAAATCAACGCTTGCAATTCAACAGGCCTTCTTTTTTTGTAACATTTGAATCAATGCTAAAATAGCAACTACGCTTTTAAGGTCCATTGAAACAGTTTTTATGCATATTGTTTTGAATATCATACTTGAAAGATGTGACATTTGTTTAATGTTTAATTTGTAACGTCATCATTTGCATATATTTATTTTTTTAAAGAAAAAACATAATATATATGTTTCTTTTTTTTTGGGGGGGGGGGGGGAATTAAAGGTTTTTTTCTTTTTTTTTTTCTAAATAAACATTCATTTATGCAATTTTATTTGAATTTTCACATAAAAATCAAAATGTTAACTGTAACGTTAAAGGATATTGGAAATGTTCTCCGTGGGTTATCACTGATTTATCGCCTGTTCCGTTACTAATCGAAGAGCTGGGCGATATTAACGAGGAAGCTCGTAACCGGAATCTTAAATCTTTTTCATTTTATCATGGGAACATGGGTTTTAATGCGAGTTAATGGTTTGAAATACACCTCAAGGCTAAACATCTGACTATCCATCTATCCTAAGTAGATAACGAGATTGAAAGTGTGAAACAAATGCAGCCATGGGTTTCTAGTAACGTTTTATGTTTTAAACATGAGTCCCAATTCAAGGTGAACTGTTGAATGAACCAAAACTGTTGAATTCCATCACAATAGACGGTGAAGCATCGATTACATAAAGGAATAGTAAGATTTGATTAAATTACAAATCCCTTAATGCAAACGAGTCTTTGACACAGTTTCTAGGTCTGTTATTCTGCTCTATTTGTTTGTCTTAAGTGCGTTGTCCTAAATACAATATAAAGGCAAAAAAGAATACTAAAATGAAAACTAGAGCGACCGCAGTAAACAATTACTGAAAAACAGTCGAGTATTTTATCCAGCTCTACGAACTAAGACAAATACAAAAATATAAAGGAAAAACGTTTATGGTAAACAATTATGAAAAACATTTAGGCATTTCACTAAAAATTAAAAACAAATTATTTTAAAAGTTGTGTTGGAATTTGAATGCATTATTCTTATATACGTCCTAATACTTTGACAATCAACAATTCTAGGAAAGGAAGCCATTGCAAAATGCCTATCATATTATACTTTGATATATTTAAGATTTGACCGTCAGATCCGTGGCCGCCCCTGACAATTGGCACTAATAGAATATCCGACCCTAGAACGTAAACACAGCATCCTCAACGGGGAATATTGCGACAGGTCTACTGAATTTACCCGGTTATGACGTCCTCTTGAGAGTTCAACAATACAATTATTGCTATTGACCAGTACAGAACAAATCACTAGATAGGTCCCTAGATTGTTATTCAGTAGATAGGATGTTACAAGGGATTATATAGGTTGAACGGGAACTTCTGGACCTTTAACCACTTTATGGGGGGTTATTTATTGCAGATTTGTATTGGACCCTAGCGGAACCTTACGAATGTCGACCGACAGGTTCTGTCTATAACTTGAACATATGACGTGGCAAACAAATCAAATCAAATGATTGGTATTATAAAATTACAGCTATTATATCATAAATGTAACAACTGTAAACTTATAGGAGGCGATTACGAACGGCCATTTTGAAGCCTGAAAGGATCATTCCCAGGACACGCTCATTAACCCTTTCTCTCCTTAGCTGTGTTTGCAGTATGTCCCCTGAAGGGTGTGGTCGAGTTGGGGTGGGTTTGGGTGAGAGGTTTGCAACCACCCCCTAATATGCGACAGAACCCCTTATGAACTTGGTTTTGCTATCAGTTGGTAGGTATGACCCTCCCCTAACCAACGATACCAAGATCATCAAACTCGGCCAAGGAGTTACTTAATTATGACGTCATAAAGTACTTTCGGATTGCAAAATCAGGCAAAATGGCATTATGGCTTAAGTGGCCACCAAAATCAAAAATTTGCTATAGCGTGACTTAAAATGTCAAGAATTTCACCAACCTCCTACACCTCAACATTGACGACCTACCCTAATCCCATTTTACCTGGTATCCCCTAGTTTTTTCATCAAAATGGCCGCAAGGGATGTAAAAGAGATTACCCAAATGACTGGAACCGATTGCTTTTGCGTTTTCATCAAGCGCAAAAAACCTTAGAGGGGTTGCAACCCCCTCCCCTCGAAGAATCAGGGATAAGGCTTACAAACAAGACAAAATGTCATGATCATAAGAAAATTAATTTCATAATCGATCTAAAGTATTTGATGCATGGTTTTGCATCTTTCAATTTTACATTTCAAGAATTCCATAGAATGGGTGCAGTAATCATGGTAATGCTTACTGCTCTGTCAGCACATTTTTTCGCTATAGACTCTTTTTCTGATAAAGTGTGCAACTTTGCCGTTTGGTGTCGCTCATGTTCACATAATAAAATAAAATATTTTGAAGAAATGTGACTTGCTCCAACTAAACCCGGACAAAGTCGCCAGAGTACTTATTGAGTTACAGCCCAATATATATGCCACAAATCAATAGAAAACATAGGAATTTTCAAGGGAAATATTGACTTTTTAGTGGCAAAAGGTTGAGCAATGTTAATAAGTGATACATCATTTTAAAGCTTGTAATCTCAGCATTTTTAATATGGGCAAATCAGACAAATGATTTTTCCCGACTTTGTCCGGGTTTCGTGGGAGCAGGTCACAAATAGTTTGAGGTAATCGCACTTATTACACCATAGGTATAATACCATATATATGCATATTTCAGTTTACATTACATAGCATGAAGGTGAGTTATGACATGAAACATTGTTATTTTATACATAAGTAGTTAGGCCTACATGAAAACCAACATAGAACATGCATAATTTATTATACTTTTTAGTTACAACAACACGATCTCTTTAAATAATCACAATTTTAAATCTCTTTAAAAAATGTTAAAAAACATAAAACTTTTGAATTTCAAAGGCTACTAAGTATTTTTCCGCAATTCACACCTACTTGTTATGTTAAAAGAGTGTACAATGATAATGGGCAAAGTCCACGCGACCACGACCTTGATTGATTTCACGTCCGAGTGAGCAGACCATCCCACCCACTGATATCGTATAGCAGGCCTGTCGTATAGGCTTCCGGCCTGCCTGGTTTTGTATTCATATTTGTGTAGATATTTTTACACGGCATTTTCGGTGTTTCTAGAAGGATAATTAATTGAATTTTAGTTGCATGATTCTGTTCAAATGAAATGCTAAGATTTGTTATTTTTCAGATTGTCATCATAATTGTATATTCACAAATGTGTGATTACCATTTTAGTGCAATTTTGACATGATATTGCGTTTTTATCTATTATAAAGGGAAAAAATGCCGTCTACACAAAATCTCATTTGGATTCATTACTCATTGACATTCGTAATAAGAGACATAGGTAATACGGAATCCACTCATTTGAACTTTCATTTGGGCTAGTATAGAATTCGTTAACATATTTTGGTCAGCTTAGTATGCAACAAAAAACAGATAACAAATGTCATCCCTTTAGGTTGGCTCTGAAAAAAAACAACAAAACAAAATCTTAAATAATATACTGTTAAACTATACGTGTTTTCATAATTCTCATTTTTTTGGCTTTCTGTTCTACGTCAACGTCATCATCTAAAATCGAATATTTATTAATTTTTTTTTGCAAACACTAAATCTGATATTTACTCTACTTGATGTTGCACTACTTTTATAATATTTGTTCAACCCTTAGCCCAACATTTTGCAATTTTGTTTTCTGCTTTTTTGATTTATGTCATTAGCATTCATAGTTTTTTAGATATCTTTTGGAAGCATACAAAGCACAGCTATTATTGTACAGACGATTTCAATCGGTTTCATTGATCCGATTAGCAAGCAGAGTCCTAATTAGATGACGTCAAGCAGTACACGTATAACGGTTTACTATTGTAAATATTACAAACATTTCTCACTCTTTGATCTTTATCGTCCATTATTTATTTTTTATATAACACGGAACGAAATTTGAGTAGTGCAATGTGATTGTTGAAATATCAAGCTTTAATAGGGTATACATTTCATTGTTTTTCGCTTCCTATTACGTTTTTTTCGCTCGTAATATTCATAAAAATTTTCAGAAAATAAAAGCTCAAATCAGCCAGACACTTGCTTGTAAACCCAATTAAAACATCTATGACGTAGGACAAGACATGCGCACCTTTATAAAAAATGCTAATTCGCCGATTAACTAACGCTGCGTGACTTGTATTATTGAATATCAACGTATAATATTTGACCCACATTCAAAAGGTCAAATCGGTGATTTGCTGAAGATTAAATGCGCAGAATCAGTTCAATTAGACATCAGGACCCCTGCTGATTTGAAATTGCACAGGGCTTGAGTTAGGCGATAATACCCGTGCAAAGAGCGATATTCGGTAATCCAAATTGACCACCTTTAACATGGCATATTGTGTTTGTTATTAAAATACATTAAATATAACTCTATATAGTAATCCCAACTTCAATTAAATTTAAATAACTGAAATATGGACGTTTTTGTAAATTTACTAAACTCAATGATATATTCCTCTTAAGTTCATCCATACACAATGTTTATTGGACTTTCTTTAAAGGGTGTGTAATTGTTAAAAAAAATTGACGACATCAGCACTGCTGAATGAAACATATTGATGTACATATTAAAGCATCGACAACTTAAATTTAAAACAAAATCATGTGGTAGTGCCACAGACAACATTTTGTGAAATATTACAACAAGTACACGTTTTCAATCCTTCACCAGCCACTAATTGGATATCCAATAATGTAAATACTACAGCCTCAACATCAAATATTGTGGCAAGTATATTGCCTATTCTGTTAAGACGTGACTTGAGAATTCAACGGGAATAAATGGATCGCCATTGACCGGCACAGAACAAATCACAGGAGACACGGCTAACACGGAATTCACTCAACTGAACTTTGTGAAGAGCATGCTTAAGTGTAACTGACCGTTGTGGCTTGACATAAAGGTCTCAAATGAATTACGTGTATATAGTGAGGTGTTTTTTACACCTTTTCGTCAACCTTATAGCATACTGGCTGCTAGGTATTGAAGTGTGATGAATTTTAATTTGCAATTTAAGCATGCCACTAACAGTTAGGAAGTATTTTAATCTGCAATAATGTGCAGATAAACACATTTGGAAAGATATGTCGTATTTTATATAAACTTGTCGCAAATGGTCAAATCTTCAATGTGTGCAAGTAATATCAATGTTTTGATAGGTTACCTGGTTTTACGTGTAGAGGAACCATATGGTGCGCTTTGTAAACGTATACACATTGCGTCCTATTCAAAAAATGAAAACTAAATGGCTAAAACTTGACTAACTTTGTCTAAAATAAACACATCTTTTCATTAATCAGATTTTTATACACTTATTTCTTAATTAAGGTGCAAAAATTAAATCCCGTAAAAAAGAAGTTCATGTAGCGTATGATGATAAAAAAAATTACAGCTTATATCTTTTAAACATATCTTGCAACTATCTAAAACAATTATCAATTTTTGGACCTAACCTGAATTTTTTCTTTGTTTAATTACCATTTAAAAATAGTGTGTGTTGACTCGAGGTAACAGCAATGGCACACTCTTTTCTGTCATTTCAGTTATGTATTGGATCATTTTTCCCATTACATTGCTGCTTCAATCAGAAAAAGTGTTTTATTTTTTTATATTTAACAATTTTGCATGTTTACAATTTGTGCGGTATTTATGTTTCAGTTTTAGTTTCAGTTTATTTTTCCACAAACAACAATGTATATAATAATCAGATAGTAAAATGGAAGGATGACCAATAAGACCAAAGCTCGTCAGAGTTTGGTCACCCCTTATATAAAATATCTAAGTATGTGCATAGACGGGGACAAAACACTGGACATAAAGACATGGGTGACAAAAGACTGAAGACAAGACGATAGACAAGTGCAGATGTGTTGGCAAGGATCAAAGATAACATAATAGCATATATCAAAA
>JXSR01S017482.1:0-15733 GCA_000969725.1 Ophiothrix spiculata
GAAATAAAAAGTACATATTGTCAAAACGTGTGCAGTTATGTATTTGAACTCCGTTTATTATGTGCAGAAGAAAGTACACATGTTTAGCACACCATATTTTCAAATGCAATAATTGCAATTCTTGTTGGTTTTTTAGATGTAAAATATAAATCCGAAAGAAATTGGCGCAAATGATGAACAGTTCTCGAGATATGGCTGGTTAAAGGTTTGGTGCGCAAACACTTTTGACCGGGAGTGTAATACTTCTCTATATTTATATATTGTTACCATACTACATTTGCTTAGGTGACACTTTCATCAACGTGATCGATGTAACCAGAGTGAATTATCCAGAGATACTGCATTCCCAGCCTGTCACATCTGATACACCTCTCGTCACGATATGTGGATCCTATGTAGTGTTCCTGTCCAAGAACAGTGATATGCCATGGATGGACGGGACCCTGTCTATTTACAATAAATATGATCGGAAGAACTCGGGTGTTTTCACGAAGGTCAAGGATATAACAGGTGAGATATTTCTACGTTGGCTCTGATTTTTTTTGCAACATTGTAAATACAAAAGTATTTAGATTGACAGTCGTGATGTGATTTAAACGCTGATTAGTGTGCTATGCGATCGGGAGTAGTAAAAGTAGTAAAAGTAACATCAATAATATCACCACAGTGAATTAAATGTTCTTAGCAATTGTTCGTTTTGTTGTGTTATATGCCTTCTAACCCATTTTTTGTTTACTGACCTCTAACCCTAGTCGGACCGGAACCAGAAAGTATTGCATTTACATCAAATTGTCAGGTGGCAGTAGTTGCAAATGCAGCGACCCCGGAAATTGATGAACTCGGAACGGATATCATGGACCCTGAGGGCAGTGTTTCGATAATTGAGTTTCAAAGAGGAGACTTGTCTAAGGATCCAACATCAAATACAAAAGTCAACTTCGTTGCCTTCGATAGCAGGTAATGGGACAAGGCGGTGGGGGTCTTTTAACAGATATAGATGGGTATGGCATGTTGTTACAGATAACTGCTCTATCATTTTGTCTGGAAAATCAGCTATAATTTATATTTCTTAATTATGGACTAATTTTAAAGGCAATAGTATTCTGTTAGCAATTTACAGCTATTGTATTTTCCAGACAATTTTTTTATCCAATGTTTTAGCATTGCTCACAACACCATTCATACACTTATTACACGAATTCAATAGTGTGTGTTTAATGGACTTAAACATTCAGTTGATACATTCTATAAACACACCATTGATTGGCTTAATATTTGGCCTTGTCAACAATATCCTACTTTGGACCAATACAAAACAAGTTAGTCATGTAGAGGAATAATAGCATCGTTCGAGACTTTACATCTACGGTACATACTGAGCATTGGTTAGGAATATATGTACACGACTAGCATCAGTTATTATAGGCCTATTAGCAATTTATAACACATCAATTTTTTGATATTTTGATCATAGCGATGGAATAGTAACGTCAGCATTGTATTATGTTTGGTTGATGTCATTTTCTTGTGTTTACTGTGGCAGGGTCGACGAGTACGTTAATCGTGGTGTTCGGTTTATCTACAAGGGTCAGATATCAACTAGAAACACCCCCACATTGTTTTCTCAAGACCTTACTCCTGAATATATTGTTCTCAACGATGAGGGCACCAAAGCATATGTGTGCTTACAGGTAAGATCACGTGGTCAATAATGCAAATTAACAGAGTCTCCCTATAGTAAGTAAGGTAATATTTTTCCATCACCGTTGTTTTCAAAGTTTATTGTTCTGTAAACCTTATGCTTGTTGAGCTGTTTTACCTGATAAAAACTTTTTTATATACTTAGCATTGTAAAATGACGTGTACCGCATGAAGATTTTATGCCGGAGCGTTCTAATCATATCTGTAAGAATACATCATCATCATAACGTCTCGCATTATACGATGTCGTTTCAAATATCCATTGAAATATTCAGCAGCCATTATATCTGCTTACTGGTTCAAATGAGGCCTTCAGGCTGTAAGCAACTCTGTGAACTTGATTCCCGTCCAGTGGCATCCCACAGCCAAGGTCGCGTTATAAGGCGAATTCCAGCGTGACAGGCGTGACCTTTGCAAGAACCTTTTTTTCTCAGAATAGCTGGTAAATTTTATCTAAAGGCGATACCACGGAAATATTCCTATACAGGGTGTCCCAATAAAAATGCATCACTTTTATTTTTGATCTTATCTCAGAAACCAATAAACAAAAATTAAAATGTTTTTCGGAATAATGATTAGTATAGTTTAGTCTTTCATTGGTGAAAGTTTGAGCAAAATCCGTCGAGTTGTTCTTGAGAAAACTAGAATTCTGTAAGAAGACTCAGTTTTATCCAATTCCAATGGGGTTTACCACAGTAAATCATGTTTATCATGTTAATAAAGCACATCTTTGGTTACTATTGATAAATTCATTTTAAACTTGCAAAACAGACTCTAAAAAGATCACAAAATATGGCATAGACACTAAAACATGATTTTGATATCTTTTCCAGCACTGAAATTTACTCTGTATTCAATATGTAGGTCTTGCTGTTTTTCAGCGTTAAATAAAAAGAAAAAAATGAGTTCATGGTTTTTTGTTGGAAAACTCAACAAGCCAGAGATTTCTTTTAATGGAAAGTCTTTTGTCATAAAAAAGAAAATCTTTATGACTGTCTCTTCCTTTATAAAAGTGTTTTTAAAAAATTAAACATTGTCAACATATTCAAATCCAAATATCAAAGCAGTTATTCAGTTTCTCGTAAAAGTGGAAAGTCTAGGTCCATGATATAGTGCACGTTGAAAATGTTTTGGTTTAGTTTTTAGTAAATGTTAAGCAACTCTGCCTTTCACAATCAGTTTCCAGGCACATTTGTGTTCTTATCATCATTTTCCTGGTCCAATACGATGCTCTTAATCCCTGACGATGAAGGGAGTCGAGTGTGTTCAGACAAGCTTTCAAGTTTCATTCAGGTTTATTCAAATTCTTAATTTTCTGTTGTTGCATTTGCTATTGTTGTCTTTGTTGTTGTGGTTGTTGTTTTGTAGTTGTTTTCCTGAAAAGGTGTTTATCCATGAATAAAATGAGGTTTCCATTTAGAGTAGGCCTAGTACTGTGGGACATGGTCATGTTAGATCGATAATAGTTGCAAATATGAGCTAATGTGGTAAACCCCATTGGAATAGGATAAAATTGAGTCTTTTTACAAAATTCTAGTTTTCCCGAGAACGGCTCGACAGATTTTGCTCAAACTTTTACCCATGAAAAACTAAACTATACTAAATATTATTCTGAAAAAAGTTTTAATTTTTGTTCAACGGTTTCTGAGATATGATTAAAAACAAAAGTGATGCATTTTTATTGGGACACCCTGTATGTTATAGTAAACATTCGATATTGGATGCAAAAAGTGAAACATTTATTCTAACTCAATCACTATTTTTTACAATGGGGACACAAAGTGTCCGTGACAGGCGTTACCAAAACTGACACTGCCTTTTCAAAAATATGGTTTAATGCTGAATTCTTTCTCTTTCCCACGGGAGATTTGATTCCTGTTTATGTTGCAGTATATCTTCTTTGGGGAACCAATCAGGAAACATTTCACTTTTGGAGCTGTAGCTCTTAACTTGAAGAATACAGGCTAAATCATTTCGTGACAGGCGTGACATTTGAGCACACCTAGTAAAACTTGATTTTAGCAATGGATCTGTTGTTTAATAACGTCTTTATTTACGATTATGATTTATTTTCAATGTTTTGATACTGTATTATGCAAGTCATCTATTTTTGAGCTTTAACCCTTGTCCTCCTGAACTATTTTTGCAACACGTCCTCCGAAGGGTTGTTGCAACCACCCTAATATTTTAGAACCTCCTATGAACTTGGTTTTGCTAATAATAGACAGGTATGATCCTCCCCTATCCAACGATACCAAGATCATCTAAATCAGCCGAGGCGTTACGTAATTATGACGTCATAAAGCATTTTCGGATTCGGATTGGAAAATCAGGCAAAATTGCATTATGGCCACCAAAAAGCAAAATATTGCTACAAAAGTTCTAAATAACAGATTTTCGTCGGTTTTTTGCCAATTAAGACAGGAAATGATGATTATAACATGTCTTTTAAGTTTGAGTTTTATAGCATGCAATTTTTTTCACAATGGTGACTTAAACATTTCCGGGATTTCGACTTCGTGACAGGCGTGACCGATTTTGAGATGTAATAGTGGAGAAATAAGCAATCACTGAATGTTTGTTTATTGCTTTGCAGATGTAGACTCCATGATAGAAGATAGATATTTGATGTTTCACCAAAACATGACCTTTTAATAAAACACAGCAAAAACTTTTCATGTTTTTCGTGACAGGCGTGACATCTGAAAACGGCAAATTCCAACAACACACTACTCAGCTATGATTAACATTTATTACTAAAACGCGATTACACTTTAGAGCACAGAGACAGATGTTTTTCTCTGTTTCAGTACCAAATCACTTTTTGGTGCAAATTTGAGGGTTAAATGATACTAAGGCAACATCCAACTTATACCAGTCATAAAATAAGTTATATTTGCTTTATGGAAAAAACAAAAGTAGTTCCTGAGACCTTGACTTGTTTACTTTCAACTCAAGTATTACTTTTATGTCAGAAATGAACTTGAAAAATTCATGTATGTGATACAAGATCATGGAATTAGCCATAAACAAAGTTACACCGTCCTTTAAAACTGACATTTACAATTTATGCAGAATATCTCAACCAATTATTTACCAAAGGTCAGCGCATATCACACCTGACCTGTCATTTCATTGTTCCCAATTCATGACGAAAGCTAACGAGTCATACGCGAAAGTGCTTGACGCAATTGTCTTGCATCATATGCAGAAAAATATTGAGTCATGATTCAAAGATAGATGTAGTATAGTGTATTGAATGATGCAGAACAATTGCGCCAGGGCCTCTATCATTGTAAACACTACTTTAAAGGAGGTAGTGATGCGTTTCTCCTAATATTTTTACATCATGACTCAAAATACATTTCGTCATGGTTTTTGAGTCATATCCTTCCGAATGTCGGAAGATATTCCGTCATCCGCCTTATCATCCGCACGGGTAAATTGTAATTGATATCCGACAGTTTATTTCTAGTTGATCAAGCGTTGTTTTTAAGACCGCATGCTCGATGCACAATCAGGTATATCAATGTGTTTGGTATATATTTTTTTAAAATATTATAGATGAATAATGCAATAGCCGTTATCGATATCGCATCACGAACAGTGGATGAAATTTATCCCCTTGGCGCTAAAACATGGGATATGTTGAACCTTGATGTCAGTGATATGGATGGAGGTATACAGTTTTCCAAATGGCCTATCAAAACATTGTATCAACCAGATGAAATACGGTGGGTAGAGATCACAGCAGTATAAAGCTAACTATTGATGCATGACCAATATATATGAATTGAGAACTATCACAAAAGGGTTGTGAAGTCATAGCCGATTCCATTGGAAATGAGATAACTTCACAATATAAAATAATTAAATGCACATCGTCGATTTTTCAAATGTTAGTTTTAACTGTCATACGAAAGATCACCACTTTTAAGTGGTGATCTTTCGAAAGATGTTTCAACTTCACATTTCATTTAAATCAGAACAACCGTTTTGGTTTTGTAAGCATTTGTTTTTGCCTATATTTTACTTAGTCAATTATTTTATGGTTACCATTATTTAACACACTTTCCCTTATATCTCCGAAATGTGACCAGTTACAACCGTAACATTTCACATTTGTAATGAGAAAAATATGAAGAATATTTTGGTACCAAAATCTCAGAAAGTTTGAAAACATGCTGACCCAATCGGACAATATAAAATGTGTAAATGCACATCGTCCGATTCTATTTTTCAAATTTTAGTTTTCACTGTCATAAGAAAGATCACCACTTAAGATGCTTCAACTTAAATTAAAGTTCAGTTAAATCAGAACAATCATTTTGATTTTGTAAGCATTTGTTTTTGCCTATATTTTACTTAGTCAGTTATTTTACGGTTACCATTATTTAACACACTTTCCCTTATATCCCCGAAATGTGACAAGTTACAACCGTAAAATTTCACATTTGTAATGGGAAAAATATGAAGAATATTTTGGTACCAAAATCACAGAAAGTTTGAAAACATGCTGACCAAATCGGACAGGGCTCCTTTAAAATCTTGTTTAGTGTTTATTTGTCTTTATAAAACAAATTGCAATAAGGTTTTTTTTTTACTCTTTATAGGCTTTAAATATGACATCTTCATGATTATTTTGGTAGGAACATAAACATATACAAATATATACAAATATTCGTTGAACAGTAACATTTTTTATTCCATGTGAGAAAACAGTGTATAATAGAACAATTTTATGTTTCATTGAATGGGAATATTTATTCAATTGTACAAACAAATTTAAGAACTCAAATCGACACGCATGAGCCTTTAATTCCATTTAGGTGATATTTTTAACAATTGTTGAATCAAAAATGTTTTCTGACATGCAGATACTTCTCAAACGGAGGAGAAGGCTACATAGTTACAGCTAACGAAGGCGATCCGTTCGACATTAGTGTTGATGCATTATCAAAATCATGGACAGATGCAAGTACTGGAGGCCAATTAACAAGTAGGTTCTGTGTTATTGGTAACTAAACACCTCAAAATAAAGTGGGTATTTAGTAGGACCCCATCCCCTTTTTTTCCAGTTTGGACTATAACCCTATTAAATTTTGAATAAAAATTTAAATTGTTCTGCACAATAGTTCATAGTAAAGAATAGCTTCACTTCTTTCAGTTGTTACTAACATCATGTAAAACGAAAATTGCATGGCACCCAAAAGTTGAAATTAATCATGTCCTATTTGAGAATGCCAGAAGTGTATTTTCGGCTCTAGGCATATAAAGGATGAAAACGCCTTTTCCACTAACATGTTATGTAAGTTTAAGATTAATACATTTACAAAGACGAAGATTTATGTTATAGTCAAACCCATCCCTTTCATTTGACATTGCCTGCCAACCCTTACAAGTATTACTTCGATACCCGTGGACAACTTGTTTAAGGCGGATTTTTTGGTTTTAGTCGAATCAGTAAGTTATATAGATATACAAAATCAAATTCAACCTCTTATCTAATAGCATAACCTAATTCAGTGTAATATCGAAACAAGATTTCATTGAATTTTTATTCAATGCAAAAACTCGATTATCTCAGAACTATATATAGTTTTCCGAATCAACCCGATGCCTTTTACCAATTTGAATATGTCTTTGCAACCGAACATCAAATAACCAAAAGCAATCATCTTAAAATCTCAGCTTTCAGATGAGGCAAGAAAATACATTTTGATTTTGGGATGCTTACAGGTCACGTACGTTACATTGATAGGTGTCTTCTATTGTGCTCGATAACAAAATGAACTTTATCTGTGGAAAATCCACCGTTTTCTTTCTAAATTAAAAGTAAATAAACTACTGTCTGCATATTCACTGAACAATAAAACTAATTAAAAAAACTAATGACATACCCAATTGCGCTGCACTTTATGCATTGAATAGTGGGGTTAAAGTATTACGAATTTATACCCGAATTACGTGGTTTATCAAATTGTATTCGTGTTATAATAAGTATGTTTTGAAGGTGATAAAAACATACCTATTTCATAGACATTTGTTTCCAGATTCCAAAAAGCAAAGACATTTAATATTTCACAAATATACATTTTAGTTAAGCTTTCCAGAAAATGTTGGGGCAAAAAATGCGTGTTATTTTTTTAATTTTTTTTTCATCATTAACATGTTTGGTCAAAAACTAATATCATCATATCGAGTTCAAGGTAAATATCCACTTCTTAAAATGTATACTTTTAGATATTTATGCAATTATTAGTGTAATTAGAGTAAGGGTACAAAAACGGTTTATGTCATTTGAAGGTCTACCCCAGCCTTAAAGAGTCATACCCTGTATATTTATTAAATATTTGTATTCTTAAAGGTAATCAGCTTTCTCCAAATCTCGACGGCAGAATAAGAGATGCTCTGAATCATCAGAACTCCGTAAGTAGTTATTAAATGTATGTGTTCACTTGATATTATCTGTGGGGTTTTTTAAGTGTTTTCCTTTATACAAGAAATAGCTGGTTTATCACTCTGTAAACCTGCAACACACCCTACTCAAACATCCACCAACTTTAAAACAGAGACACCTCACACCCACCCCCACACAAAACAACCACCCCACATCAACACATCGCCACCATCACTATAATCAGCACCAACAACACACCAGTACAACACATGCACCATACAATTACATAGTTCAAACACCAAACATCTTAAACTCAAAATAGCATTCAAAAAAATAATTTGAAAATGAAACAAAAAATGAATCCTAACTACCAATCGTAGCAAGTACCCAGAAGAAACCTGTTGTGTATTTTGAATAAATGCCATTATTGTTGCAGTATGGACTGAATATTTCTAAAATTGTAAAATCCATCACTTTGTACCCGTTGTTTGTATCACAAAACAGGGAATCACGAATTTAGTCTCATCGATGGTTTAGACTCCAGCGGTAAAATCGAAGTGCTGCACGGCTTCGGTGGCAGAGGAATATCTATATACGGGTGTCAGATTTTAAGCAGGTTAGCTTCCCATTTCGTTCTGTTGTTGAAGAAGGACTTAAAATCAGAACAATAAACTGTAAAGACCAGGTAAAGACGGCATGCCCCTCTGTAACCATTTTATATCAGGGTTAGAAATTGAAATTCAGTTTTCCAACTGATCAGATCCATATATGCGATTAGATAACCCATCATATTAGTAGATCATGCATGTTTATAGTAAATGGCTCATTCCAAAGTAACGTTTGTGACCGAAAAAATGAAAAAAATCACTTTTAAATGGCCACAGAACCTAGCATAAACATTATATCAACAAGTTTGTTGTTGATAATGGTGCTCACTGGTGGGGTCAAGACATGTAGATGTTTGAAAATTAAATCAATTGTCAAAATCCTGAGTAAAGTACATGTAACGTTTGGTAACGTTTGTGACAGCGCACGGAAATGGTTTTTTGCTCCTAATCACTTCAAAGTACAATTTCTCTGAAGTTTATTGCGCCTTACACCGATTATGGGAAACATATTTACAAATATTTCATAAAAGTTACAGAACATTATATCGCCAGGAATTATTTTAATGCATTGTTTTGTGTTGTAACGTTTGGTAACGTTTGTGACATTTTGGTGTAACTTTTTGGTAACGTTTGTGACATTTTTAAAACAAAACATGTGCTCATTCATGCACGGATATACGAACTTTACAATTTATGATTGGAAAATACTTCTCACGTACCAAGTAACAAATGTATGACCGAAAAACATTTTTATGTGGTTGAATAAAAAAGCTGATTTTTTGTTTGAAATCAAAAAAGGTTTAGTTTCCACTGGAATGAGCCAAATGTTTATGTTTTTTGTCGCTGACTCTTTGGACAGTTCGGGACCTGCCGTATAGAGTCCAAACTTGTATCTTATTCATACTTATTAATTATTAATGTCCTACAGTTTGATCCTGTTAAGACTTTTAGTTTTCGAGATATTAGGTTACAAGCGTCAGTAACTGACAATGTTGAGAATCCGAAATGGCTTCTGACGAATTCGTTGCAATTGCAAAGGCTGACATATACATCATATATGAATGCTGCAGCATTCTTATAAATTTTAAATGGTTGGGGTGCATCATACAGATACAACATGTCAGTATGTGAAATAAACCTATAAATCCAAAGGATGTAATAGGTACAATAATGCCTTAGTAAAATTATGGTTGTATTTCAGTGGCGTGGTATTGCAAACATTTGGAGGTTTCGATTACAGTACGGATGGTGTGTACAACGGATCAGCAGTTGCACTAAGTGCAGTTAAATTCCAGTCAGTTTACAATACTCAGCTGTCTATTGTTTGTTACCTAAATTATGTTGTTTTTATTCGTAGGTGTACGATTCTGGTGACAGAGTCGCTGAGATGCATGCCACAGATTATCCATTGGTATTCAATGCAGATGACGAACCTGGTAACAGAAGCCCTGAACAGCTCATGGACACACGCTCTTCGAAGCAGGTATACATTGTGTTTAATTCATCCTTTACCGTGTTAACTTGCAAATGCATTAACTATACACCAAGCCCTTGTAAGATGTGGATACAAGACGCATGGAATCGATAGGGAGGGAATCGCAAAAAGGACATCCTGCTGAAATATCAGTTCACGCTACAAAAAGCATGTCAGGGAGACAGGGAGGAAGTCAACCAGAATTGGTTGAGTATTGCAAATTTTGCTGTTATGAGCTCTTCTTGTTTTCCAACTTATTTTGATTTTAGGGAGTTGACTGCGAGTCTCTCGAAATCGGTGTGATGGATGGGAAAAGACTCATCTTCGTCGGAGCTGATCGAGTGGGAACTATAATGATATTCAGGTATAGATGTGCAAAGTTTGAGATGGTTAGTCCGTATAACCTTACACCTTTCCCTCTGCCTTCTTTTATTTTAAGTTTGAGAGGGTTAGTCAGTATACCTTCATCCATTCCGCCTGAACTTATCAGGTGATTGAATGCCTTGGTCACGCTTGCCTGCATCAAGAGATTGCTTGGATGCAACGCACAAAATTATCCTTCAACGCCCCGTAATTTACAAAAATACGGTTGTGGCGGTATATGACATCTTCAAAACCTTTTAAGTTAAAATATCAAAATCATAGCAAAAGTAGTGATATTTTTGAGTCGGCTTAAATTGCGATTAAAGGTGGAATATTGGACTTGGGAGGGGGGCGGGGGGTGTTAAAATTGATAATAAAAATATAGAATTACCTTCTAGTGGTACTTTATTTGTCATCCATCGGAGCTTCCGTATAAGGATGTTAAAGATATTACCCAAATGCCTGGGGTCGGTTGCTTTTGCGTTTTTTATTTCTTTTGCGTTATTTTGTTGCACCCCCCCCCCCCCCCTGGATAGACGAGGGTTAAACGGTGTCCCCTGATTCATCCTTCAGTCCTCAAAAAATACCCCAATTTATCTGAGAGGAGCGTGGCCGAGTGGTTAGAGCGTTGGACTCGTAATCACATTAACTACATCTGTCGTGGGGTCGAGCCCCGGTCCCGGCACGTGTCCTTATTTCCCTAAGCAAGAAACGTTACTCTACTTGCTTCATGCCTAGGAGGGCACGTAAAGCCGTCGGTCCCATCTGAATTGTTCCTGACACACTGTCGGATGTAAAAGAACGTCACGGGCTAGGCTACGGCCGTTCGAAATATGAGTAGGGGAACCTTCCCCGGCAACCGTGACCGTATGTCAAAATACGTCATCAACTCTAGGACCAGAGTACTGCTGTATATAGTAAATAGTCCCTTCTAGCAGTAAAATAATTTGAAGACTTGAATCCTTTTTCTTGGTCAAGCTATGCCTGTAACAGTACATTTAAGTGACCCCTAGGTGACGTAAGTCTAGTTAGTAAACATTGAATTTAAAACATGATAAAATATATAGATATGGTAGGCTACTTTAATTAAAAATGACAAAAGCAGGTCTAATTTTATATTCCGTGTACAATAAACATAACAGAACATTTATCAAGGATCTAAAATTCCGTGTATAATGCTGTTCGGGAACAAATGAATAAAAACTATTGCCTCAGCACTGTTTGTTTAATACATTCCTCCTATACCCAACTGATCACAAAAAAACATCGAATTCTGTGGAAAAAGACATACAGGGTGTCCACGAATAATTTTTACCTGGTTTCAAAAGATAGATAAAATATACAATCAATATATTTCTTGATAAGAACAGGTTTGTCTTAAAATGTTTTCATAAGTTTCATCAAAATTGTATGCTTAATTGCTTTGTGCAACATCGCAATAGAAAATTGATGTACCCGTGTCTCTTGAAATGAGTAAATACCTAATGCAGATATGAACATATCTTTACATAACACTTATCAATACCTTGAATATTGAAACAAGATTATTTGCGGCTGCCAAACTCTTATGTGTATTATTTCTATATCTTTTACGCGTCTATTGATGAACAAAATATGGGTGTGAGGACTCGTTTAAGGCATAGATATGAGGGTGTGGTTGATGAGACCTGGTTTCGCTTTTCCTGTTTCAAAAATATTTGACAAGATATAAGCTTCAAAAAAGCAGATGTTTATTATACATGCCTTGCTTTATATTTACCTAGATATCTAAAAACAGCATGTTTCTATTATTTCTTATTAATAAAAAATTGACATGTACTTATGTAAATTTTTCTATTCATACACGTTTGCGAAATTACAGTGAATTCATGACATCACTTTGACGTCATTCCATATTTTCATATGATACTCATTTTTGTATCAATGGATAGAAGAGGTCCTTACCTACAAAATGGTAGCAAAATGCATCAGGAGTTCCAAAATGAAAGTCCCAACAGGGAGTTTTAACAATCATACAAGTGAATTAAATCAAAACACTTGTCTATATTAAAGTTCAAAATTAACCAAGCCTAATAAAACCAGTGATAGCAAAATCTCTATAACTTTCCAAAGGAACATGGGATTTCTAAAATTAATAATTCTTTAGAAATGTAAAACTATGTTAAAGTTTACTGATTAAAAACGATCTGACAAATCGTACTTCTATGAGTCAGTAAAAAATCGTTAAACCAGGTGTAATGACATACAGCGTCCGTGTGACTGAAATGTCCTAGCTACTATTAAATTGTGTAGAACGTACCTGTACATGTGCAATCAATAAATCAAAGATTGCGACTTATTCCGTGTAGTTCAATTAGACCCGGACACCTGGTTATGGGGGACACACAGTCTCATTACACCGGTACAAATCATTCTTGGACACCCTGTATTACACTAGGAAACTTTAGGACGTGGGCGATATTTTCACACAAAGTTACAAAGTTCATTTAAATTAAATCTATTGCTGTTATTGTTTTATTTTAGCGCAGATAAGAGCTCAGTACAGCTAACATTGGAATCTGTGTTTAGAAATGGCAGCACCGACCGTCCTATTAGTGATCTTTTTACTGATCGTATGCTAAATGATGCTGCCCCAGAAGCATTAACGTAAGTAATAACCCTTTAACGCACCGTGTCGTCATTTGACAGGAGCATCAAACGAATTTTCCTGGCAAATAATATCTGCTCCTCAACAACATTAGCCCTGGCTGGTTGACACAACTGAATTTTTAATTTCCTAGCTTGGAAATTGGTGAGTTGCAAAATTTAAAGATCTGGCTGGGACATTTGTGATTCAACTCAATATTCTGGCTAGGAATCGTGTTCTGCACTGGCTGAATCTATATTAGGTCTCGTATCTATTGGCTGTACCCATATGCCGGGTGCCTTATCTCGTTTTCTATTGTTTGTTTGTCCCTTTAAACATAATCTCTTAGGAATGTGATGTAATTCTTTATATTTTTACTTGGAAAATTATGCAATCCCTTCTTTAAGACTTCTCAATCTACCTGAAGAATTCATAACCCATGAGTGTTTCTTTTTAACAGTCAAAAACAAGTTTAAAGGAAGCTTAAAGAGACCTTCAATTTTAAAATGAGAATTTGGAGAGGATGTCTATTAAACACAAAATATTTTTGGAAACTGAATTGCTGCATGAAAGTGATAATGCCACCAGGAATAAGTAACATAACAAGTGTATAATGCTATATAAAAAAAAAAGGAATGCCTTATTATCCTAAAGGATATCAAAGATATATGGCTCCTTAAAGAGTATCCATTCGAACAGATATTGTCGATTTACGGTGTCAGAGAGGGTATATTTTACTTTTAGGACATTGTTGGTGTAACACGGCTCGCAGGTGGTTATCCGGTCAAAAAAATATGTTACCCTCTCCCGGGAAAGTGACAGCACAATCATAATGCTGTAACAGAAATACGAGAACACTGTTATAACACAAAAATTACACCAAAGTTTCCCTATTAAAATGGCCATAATAGATCAAAAATACCTATGACATTAAATGTTTATGCCACTGACAATGTTCAATAAAAAAGCATGAAGACTATTGGCCTTCATGCAAAAAATAGAATATACAACGAGACAACCATGCTTTTGAATGTGATACCATTTTAATACAACGTATTTTTTTCACTTCTATGCATTTACAGTTTTATACCGGCAAGCAGCAGTTCAGAGAGTTTCCCAATGTTAATGGTTGCTGGCACAGAAAGTGGTACTCTTTCATTTTATAAAGTGCTGAACGATGGTATGTATTTACTTTGACAACTTATACAAACGTTGCAATAATTTGTAAATTGTGATGGTTCACCCCGAAAGGGGGGAATTTGCAGATGTTATCAATTTTCATTTTTTTATTTCATCTGTTGCAGCATTTTCTAAGCTTTCAAATGACACCTTACTTGTTGAAATTGATTAAGGTGATCAACAATTGAAAATCTGCTGGAAATTCTTATTATTATAATAATTGACTGATAACTTTTTCAGATTCTTTTAACTCTGTTATTAACGTTTTCAGCAATTTATTATTAAAAAGGCAATTTTAATGAAAGATTATCTGAAAAGGGTATGTTTTATATACTACTTGATTAGGGTATAATAATACTACTTGTTAAGGGTTCATTTTGAAAGCCCATGTATGAGCATGGTGTTCACCTCGGGCAATTTTAAATCACCATATGATATGGACTGTTAACGTACAGAACATGTAAGAATTGTCGATTCCTTCATTTATTAGCAAAAAATAAACGATGAAAATTGGACAATTAAAACTTTTATAACGAATTTTGAAAAATGGGTCATTTTTGCCCAATGTTTTTTTTTCAGTCCGGAAATACTCTATGACGTCATAATAATCGAGCTATTTTCATGATCATGGTATCAATGGAAAGAGGAGATCCTACCCTGTGCTATAGTACCAAACAATATAAATTTCGGGGTCCCAATTTTAAAATTGAAAGACGTGTTACAAACGTGTAAATTTTCTTACACTCAAGAAGAATTCAGTGAACGTTGTTAGTACTCATTTGCTTATAATATTGTTTCCTTTTATGTGTTTTTATAGGAAGCGGTTCTGACAATACAAAAGCTCTAGGAATGGTATATGTTTTACTACTAGCAGCCTTGGTTAAGTTGTTTAAATAGAAACCAAACATACGAACTCCAATCATTCTTTTGAAGTTATGATCAATGAAAACACTATAAAGTACTATTAACGTGTGGGTCAGATTTTGTTTCTAGATAAAGGGTGCAAATTCCACTACCAAAATATGCTCGATAGATGGAGATGGCATATTACAATATCATCCGAATTCTTTTGTCTATCTAAAGATTCCGATCATTTTGTTAATGGTAACCTAAAAGTATTTGCCGACAATGAAAGCAACACTATAGGTGGATACAATTCCAGTAAACATAATTTCTCAACAACTACACTGAAAACATTATTTCGTCAAACGTGGTGGAAAAGCCGTCAAACAAGGGTTATACATTAGTCATGCAAGTGAATTTCCCCTTATTGACGATATTTGCGGGCGCATGCCAAACGAAAACAAATGCAGGACGAACTATTTTTGTAACTGTACGAATTACAAATCTGTGAAGGACGAGTTTGAAAGATTGACAAATGT
>JXSR01S017487.1:11692-30418 GCA_000969725.1 Ophiothrix spiculata
AACCACCCGCGTTACCAAAAAGTTGAGACCTGGACAGGTCTCGAGACTTGCAATATAGGGTATCAAAATCGACCTGGCAGTCTGCAAGTCTCACATAGGGTATCAAATTTGTCTTTCAAGACTCTGATAGAGTATCAAACTAAGACAGAATGGTTGAATCAATGATAATGGTGTCTTAAATTTCAATAAAAGTGCTTCAAATGCCTAGAAACACTTCTTAAGAGTGTTCAATTGGTGTACAATTACATTTTACCAATTATTTCTTGTAAATAAACATTTCATCACATTTGCGTACGGTCTCAGATAGGGTAATCATTTGAACAGATATGGTCTCGGAAAGGGTATCCATTCGAACAGATATGGTAGATTTATGGTCTCAGATAGGGTATCATTTCACCCATTTTTGTCAATTTTTGGTCTCACATAGGGTCACCTTCGGAACCTGCGGAACTCGGGTGGTTACCCGGAAACCAATATCAGTTACCCCCCCGGGTACCGAATGTATGAGAGTATGAATCAACCCTCAATGTTGACTATATGTTTTATCTGACTGAAGTTCAAGTTCTAGTCTCCATTCCCGTCTCCATTTTCCGTACCCGATGTTGTATTAGTGTCTGAAGATCTGTATAAATAGTTTACAAAGATATGGCTAAATATAAGGTACGTTTAACATTGTTAGCAGAATATTTTCCAGCATTTTCAGAATTAAGTATCACTTCATTGGTCTAAAATTATTATATGGATCTGTTAAAGTATAATACATCCATTCAGGCTACTAAGTACACGGTTGCTCATAAAGTTGGAATAAAATATGTTTACCACTTTTTTATGTAAAGGTCAATTTATGATGAAAATATCTGGAAACTATGTTGCCCTATTGTGAGATTTGATAGGTAATCTTGTTGGGTGTGAAATGAAACTCCGAATGTGATCAATTATATCATGTACTGGTCAACAACAAAAACGGGTCGAAAACGTGATTTTTGGGTCAAATTTGATTTGACTCCGCCCTGGACAAGGTCAATTCTCTACTCATGCAAGTTGAGTGGTAATATGGAATGTTTATCTGTAGTGGGGTGATAAGCAGGTGATTGAATTTCTTCTCTCTAAAATGGAAAGACTTACTTTTAAGTCTTATAGATGTTATTAGTGATGAACCTTTTCAGAGACTTAAAATTTTAAGTCTCGATAATAAGATTTATTTTAAATTAGTCTTTTCGACTTAGAAATAAGCCTAATAATGATTCAAAATGTGTTTTTAAAACCAAAAGGTTTTATGTTTAATCCAAAACGTCAGTAATAGTCTTTTCAAAGTTTTGTCACTGAAATGTAGAGAGTGGAATAATGGTTTTGGGGGATATCATATTTCCTTTTGAATCAAAAAGCTCATTTTGAATAATTATAATGTTTGATTCTATGTCGAAAATATCATTTTAAGATAACTATCTTTTTTGAGACTTCAAAATTTTAAATCTCTGAAAAGTCTCATCACTAATAACAGTCTATAAGACTTCAAAGTAAATCTTTCTATTTTAGAGAGTTGGTCACGCTTGGCTGCTCCAAGAGAATGCTTGGAAGCAAAGCACAAAATAATCCTTCAACTCCCCTCAATTTACAAAAAAATGGATTGCGGTGAACGTGGAATGATCCCTTGTGGTATATAACATCTTCAAAACCTTTTAGAGGAGAGGAAAGGAGATGAGAGAAGAGGAGCCTGCATTGACAACTTATTTAGGCCATAAGAACCAGTAATTCTATTATTTCCATATCAGTTTCAGCCTGATTATTCGACCTACGAACTTTCAGCGTCTCCCTCCGAGCTGGGAGAAGAATATGATGTCATCGTTATTGGATCAGGCTATGGTGGGTCCATCGCTGCAAGTCGAGCTTCTAGAGCTGGGTTAAACGTGTGCCTTCTGGAGAAGGGGAAGGAATGGAGACCTGGACAGTTCCCTGAAAAAGAACTCTCGGCCATGGCTGAATTACAGATGACGGTCCGTGAAAAGAAGCGAGTCATGGGTATGATGATTGTTGTTTCATATATTTTTTTGTTAGTCCCAAATTGGAGAGGTAGGAAATCTGTCAGAATTGGCTTTTTAGCATAAGATAAGGCTAAATAATATAGAAGTAAATCAAGTACTGGAAATAAAATTATAGCACTTACGGCTACGTTGCGTCTGGAACCTCCAGACTTCGTCAAGCCACTGATTGATCACGTGAGGTCTGGAGGTTCCAGACGCAACGTAGCCGTAAGTGCTATAATTTTATCTCCAGTATTTGATTTACTTCTATATTAGGCCTATTTGTATTTCAACTGGATGACTAATCTTCACCAATTTGATAAGATAAGGCTCTTGTAAAACCCCTCCTGGATTTCAAGTACCCAATTACGAATTAAAAATCTCGTACTATTAGCGGGATGTTATGAACTTACCAAAATCACTCATAGACAAAATTAACATTTGCATTTGAGATTTTGCTCAATCGCAAACCGAAGTCTCCTATCTCATCATCCCCCTGAAGCCCGTTGTGTTGTATATCATGTACAATAATCGCGAGTACCATAACAAAAAGTTTTTAACAGATACTTAACGCGTGTAAACGGTCTCTGTTACATTTGGTCTGTTTAAATAACATGCATTTAGGTTTTGAATCGTGAATTTCACGAAACGTTACGTTAATTGTGCAATTGATAGCCCGCTTGGATCATGGGGCCGGCCTGAATAGACACGATTTTAGCTCTTGCTGCCGTGGGACTGTTAAAACATTGCCGTTATCATTTTTATTCTTCTAGGTAGCCCAACAAGCCTTTACGATCTCATAATCAGTCCAGATGTTGCAGTGCTACAGGGGTGTGGATTAGGCGGGACTTCACTCATTAATGCTAATGTGGCTCTTGATTGTGAGACAAGAATATTCGAAGACAAGGTAAACAACATCAACAACAACAACAACAACACTGACAAGATATGATCAACAACAATAATCAAGATCAATGCTCGATTTTCAAAGTTTTACATAAAATCAGTACCGTACAATATAATAATAAAATGGACATTTATTAAGCGCCGATATCCGCCTGAAGACGCTCATGGGGCTGGCCATTATTATTACGCCGTTATTTAGGAAATCATCACAACGAATTCGCCGTAAACTATATTTTTACAGCAGCCAAGGCTAATTTGGCGCTAAACCTATAATGGGCACTCAGATTATTATTTCCCCATCAACAGCACCCCAATGCGCTCGGATCGACGGAGCAATCGAGATTAAATGCCTTGCCCAAGGACATAACCCGTTGGCCGTAGCGGAGCTCGAACGCACGACCAACTGATTCGGAGTCCTGCACTGTTCCGCTAGACCACACAAGATCTCTAATAAATAAAATGAACAATGAACGAACAATGTATATTTGACGTCTCCCCATATTGTGTTGGTGTGATATAGGTCTACATCATATGACAAATATTTCCTATGGGCACTCTTCCTACGTCCTCGCATTTGGCTTCTCAGAAATGAAGTATTGTTAACTGCTCCACATATTCATATGTTTGTAACAACAGGTCTGGCCACAAGCATTTAGAGATGATCTCGTGAATTTCAACACAATTGACCGTCCACGTGTGTACAACATGCTGAAGCCCAAAGTATTACCAGAATTTCATCTAAATGCTGACCAGCTTCCTAAAATGAACGCTATGGAAACCGCGGCTCAACACATTGCCGATATAGAAGACCTGGAAGTTAATGACATCTATAAAAAGTGAGTCTTAGCATAAAAAAGTGGTCAATTTTGAATTTAATTTAATTGAAACAATTCAATTCGGTGCATTTAAACATGTTCACTGAAAAATATTGCCGTATTTTTAAGGTTATGTATTTTTGACTGTTAAATCATGCAAGTAAAAACAATTCTACGGTTGCAAAGTAAATTTTTACGGCAATATTCCGTCGCGTCGTCGCAGTTTTTTTTAACGGAAATATCTCGTTCAATATTTTTCGAGTAATGTTATCATGGAATTTGATTGAAAATCATACAGTTCTCTTTTACCTTTCCTCTTACAAATCATCAAGAGGCGAGCGTGGTCTCGTAATACAGAGATTGTGGGTTCGAGCCCCGGGCCGGGCAGTTTTTGTCTCCTTGTTTCCTTGAGCAAGAAACTTTACTCTACTTCCTCCGTGGTCGGACAGTCACGTAAAGCCGTGGGTCCCCTGTACGAGTATTATACTCCATGGGGTATGAATCTTATGCAAGTACTTGTATAATTGATTGATTGATTGATCAAGATTCGTCAATATTTACGTGAATGGTGAATCTAATCTATTTGTTGATCGATACGTATTTACCTATAGCGTGGCTCAATCGGTATAGCGCGCTGTACAAGGTATCAATGGATCTACACGATACGGAGTGTTTCAGGATCGATTCCCGCTCAGGGCATATTAATGAAAAGATTTTAATGCAGACAATTTATTATTGACTGTATTAAATTGTACGGGAACCCCGTAAAATGTTGGCAATAAAATTGCCAGGTATTTTCTCGTAAAAATTACGCGAAATATTTGTTCTGTGCGGTTTGCACATGATTATGTTTGACAAAGAACTAGGTCCTTTTAAGATCAAATCTGCATTTGGTATATTATAACATTTATTTACATTTCCTTATGTTAAAACGGAAGTTGAATACTTTTATTAAAGCGTCGTTGTTAGATCATAGATTTTTATTAATTATCAGATATATAGCGTTCGTGGCTTCATTTAATTAATACGTTATTATCTAACCATGTACCTGCTTAGGGCAAAATGCATTGTCGATGCTGCTGGGCCGATAAAAGGCATTGTGTATACAGAAGGTTAATGACAAGGAAAAGGAAAATAAAGTGAGAACCCATGAAATCGAAACTAAATCGTATTAAATTAAATTTGATAGCCACAAAATTACACTATTGGCTCATTCTCCGATAAAGCGTGCAACTTTGGTTAGAGAAATGTTAAAATTTCGACTACTAATAACTCATGAAAAACATAAAAAATCATAAACTCTTATGGTTTCTGAAGAAGAAACAGTGCATGGGAGATGTTTAAAAATACTTGATTTTTTAACCATTATATTCCCATTCTTAAATTACGTATCTGTCGCTACGTATCTGTTTGAATCTTTTCTTTAATATTCATTTTTGAGAAAATTTGTTTTCTTACAAATTTGATTTTTACACTAAATTAGGAGCTCTACACATACTGCACTGTGGTGAAATATTTTCGCTCATAGTGTATCGCAATTTGCGAGAAGGCAGCAGAATGTACATTACGTATCTGTTTCGACGTCACCGTCACAAAGGGTTTTTTCGATATTAATATCCTTGTAAATCGTTACTGTAAATGTATAATTCTATATAAAATATATGTTATGCAACACTCAAATTTGCTTGATAAACCTAATGCGGAATCATCCATCAACAGATTTATTTTGACACTTTGTTATCGATTTTAGAAATGATTACGTATCTGTTTGCAATATTGGCGACACATTTCAAAAAGCTCTTATCAATACCTATTACGGGCTGTTATATAGTGTGCATTATGTTTGATATGCTCGAATATTTTAGGAACGAGGGCCCATGAAACAGAAAAGGTATGGCTGGCGACATGCATGGGGAAATTGAAGATTTTGCATTTTCAAATTTATCGTTATCTATTTTCCTGGCATGATAATATGTTTAGCTTCACACATGTTACTAATGTGACTCTAATGTATTAACTAAACCAATCAAGTCATTTGTAATAGGCTTAACAACGTTAAACAAGCAACACGAACATGAGCGACACCAAAACGGCAAAGTTGCACACTTTATCGGAGAAAGAGTCTATTGCGAATGAGTCTATTGCCATTCCATAATCTAAATACCGATATAGTACGCATCGTGTTTTATTCCAAATATGTTTTTCAATCATGCCACAACAGGTGTAATTCCTTGAACACATGATAACATGTTAGTTATATATTCATGTCCTTTTGTCCATCAGGCCATCGTCATTCCTATATTGGCATTCTGATGGTTGGCCGAACGTTGGGCCAATGAAAAGCCAATGTGTTACAAAATCATACAGATAGCAAAGTTTAGTTGGGCCAATGTTAGCCGATTATGTTGGGCCAACATTGGCAAATGATATCGGGCCTGTGATTTTTACCAAGTGGATTTCTCCCACTCAGTAAAGAGAGTGGTATGTCTTGCTTTGCTGCCTTGTTTAAAATAGCACAGGCATTGCAAGAACACAAGTATACCATAAGTTCAAATACTACATGAGGTCACTACTGAAATGTACATAATTTCTGTGGTGTCTTGGTTCATTTTGTTTGCATATTTCATTTCAAAACCTTGAACTCAAGTTCATGTATTTGTAGAAAATATAAATTGAGGTAGAAACTAGCGTAAAATAGCTTAATTTGGATGAAATTAACCCAAACTAGAAATTTATCTGGCCAAATAAGATCGGTCTATTAGCTCCACCCACATTCTATTACGTCATGAACGTCGGTCTAATGTCGGTTTACCACCCATCTGCCAACCAAATTACATGATGTTTATCCAACGTTGACCCAACATCGGCTCTGCGACCGCGATCGTGCCGACCATTGCCAATGTTGGCCCAACCATGCTTTGCTATCTGGGAAACAAAAATCAGTATATAAAACAAATACTGGCTGCTTTTCAGTGGAAATTTAGACTAACATACTATGCTCCTCGACCTTTGGCCTCGGCGAGGGAAATGTATTATATAGTCTCAGGATCACTTCGGGCAAATTATAGTGTTTACCATTGCCATCCTGAGCAGTCAACATTTGTAGAGGCCTACTGTACAACCCGGACTATTACAAGGGACAACGGTCCTACTACACCGGGTCTACATGTTTCTTCATATATTCTTTCATGCAGAGTTCCTTTATACGTCAACTTTAAGAACACAGATCAGAACCATGTTGGAGTAGCTCAACCTGCATGCATCAACTGTGGCAACTGCTGTGGTGGGTGCAACACGGGTGCCAAGAACTCTCTCAATATGAACTACCTCCCAGATGCAAAAGCACATGGCGCCAAAATATTTACAAAGGTACAAGTTGGTAAATTTAATAGGTTGCTAGAAAGATCGCTAAAACGTGGTCAAGTCATATTGAACTTTTTAAAATTTCTAATAAGGAGATGCGTATCATAGCGTGCACATTTACTCACTCGAGAGACATCCGATAAAAATTTGGTCTCCAAGTATTCGCTCAGAATAGGAGCGCACGTCTATTGGTATAGGTCGATCGAAAAGGTGGTTTCAGACTAGCTGTCGTTGCGGCACACGACAAAACATTTGCAATTTTGAGTTGTCGTCCTGTAGCACGACACATTTGCATATTGCCGCAATGGTCTGTCGCAAGAAGAGTTGAATTTATTCCAACTCAAAATTTCGTGTCGTTGCGACCATATATCGGCTTGTCGTACGGCATGGAGATGCGACAAGGTCGAGTTTGAGCACTTTAAAATTGTTGACGTCACGCTGCTGCGTACGACAACACGACCACACACGACAGGCTAGTCTGAAACCAGCTTAAGGTGGCTTAGCACAGATATAATTCCTCTATTTATTTTTTTAATTTGTTGATATATGGTGTTTTCATATGTGCTGATCACATTTCTGAAATAAAAAATGGGGGTCACCGACTTAGTTTTTGAGAAAAATCCATTTCAAAATCACTATGTTTTACCACTTTTTACCATTGACTTCTATGGTAAAATCAAAATAAATCTGACAAAAACACTTACAATTAAAACACGGCTCTATTTTTTTCTCTCTTTTTCACATATGTTTTGATCCTTATATAGTTCTCTAAAAAAACGTATAGAAAAATATGGTCACCGACTTACTTTTTGAGATATTAAGCAAAATTAAGCAAAAAATTGGCATTTTTTTAGCAATGAGTAACACCTTAAGCATTGTGCACTTTGAGCCCTGCGTCATCAGGAGGAGAGGAACGCGCATGGTCTTATATATGCGTGAATATAAAAATGACGCACGTGTAAGATCGCGTTATATTAAAGAGCCAGATACAGTACGCCAGAAAGTACGCTAAAAGTCCGGGATAAATACTTTGAAATTGCGTCCAACACCGCTGATATCAGCTCACTCGTGTCCGACACCGCATCTGTGCTAGGCCACCTTAAGAAGTGAGTGAGTGAGTGAATGTCTCTCATTCACGACAACGTGATTTTCTCTCAAAGTATGAGCAAATGTCTTGTGGGTGCATGTGTGAAGATATGCAAACAAATTTCAACATCATACATGGTTATCTATTAAATTCATGGACTTCTGCATAATTAATTAATTTGCACTAAGTTTTCTCGATTGTGTGAGTTTCTTGTGTGGTTTGGCCGATGAAATATTAAGTGATACGTCCCCAGACAATTTGCACGTATTAGCATATGGAGGTCCGACGGATTGCAAATTTGACGAACCCGTAGGCTGGCATGAATCAAAGTCGTTATTCATTCGATTTAAATTCAAGCGTCGTGGAAATCGAAACTTTCTAACTTGGACATTATTCCTTAAACTCTTTTTTTCTCGATTTGCAAAGCGAAGTTTTCCAACAGGGGACGATATCACTAACATGTAAATACTATCGTAACTTTGCTACGATGTATCGTACCTGAGGAATTAGACTGTTTCCATGAAAGGGTTTTAGCCAATAATATTTTGATTTTAAGGAAGGCAAAACGACCGTCGCATATTGCAGTTATCGTCCACTGCACGCTACACCACAGAGTAACAGAGATGACACTGCGCTATAAGCTCAAAACACGGCCCCAATCATAACGTAGTATGTGGACAAAAACGAATATTCATGAGTTAGACTGCTCAAAAGACTCATCAGTAAATAATCAATACATGTATTAATAACCGTTTTCATGCTAGACTAATTTCATGATGTCTTACATGAAGGATGAACAAGACGAGGACGCATTTTGAAGAATGCTGTACAACTTGCATTCAATTAGGCGTAATACAAATCAAGAGCAATGTCAGGATTTATTTGAGTAGGATTATTCATAATGTGTCCTCATTTTTGTAATTGGAGCCACTGAACACGCAATCAGCCAAGAAACGTTAACCAGCGCCTATTGAGAAATGGTAATCAAATGAGCTATGAAGTATATGGGGATAAAGTGTCAGGGGCCTGGCTACACGGCGATCTTTGCTTTGCTAATACAAGCCTACGTGTTTTTTTCAATGTACTCTATCAGGTCTTTAAAATTATCGTATGGTAATGAACATGGTATCACGAGAACGAGAATTTCATGATCTTTATTGACATGTGTGTTCAAAATTGATAGGTTAAAGAATGCGATCGTGATGGGCCAATGAAAGTTGTTATTTCGAAACTCCATAGCAAATGTACTGACCGGGGTCTTGTTACAAAATGTACCTAATCAGGTTTGCCCTTTTGTCTTTTTAGTTCACAAAAAATATCACATGAAAGCTTAATAAATCATGAACAAAATGGTAAATGTTCAAAAAAAATCGGCCGGTTAGTTTTGATACAGCGATCTCGGCAAGTTATTATCCTATACCCAATACACGGGAAGATATCTCGGGGTCATGCATCAATTAGGAACGTTGTGTGTGCATTGTATACGAAATGTTGCTAATAACTGCAATATGGTGATGCCCGACAAACATTATGTTTCGGACCATGACAACGAGTGTGTAAATCGTCCGTCGTTCGTTATAATAGTATACAAATATTAACTGCTAATGAGTGTGATGGTAAAAATATACCACCCAGAATTGAAAGATTGATTGTTCCATTTCACGAGCCGATAGGCGAGTGAAATGGAACAATCAATCTTTTAATGAGGGATGGTATATTTTTACCATCACACGAATATAAGCAGTTAATATTTGTTTTATATAACTCCTCTATAGATTCTAGCCATTTGATATTCTTTTATATACCTCATGCATAGTTTCGTTGTTCATGGTTTGGTTAAAACTACATTACGTAGCACACACATTCCAGAACTCTATGTTTTGGCTTGGATTTCCTCGATATTTTCAACGATTTAAGCTGATTTAAAAACATTCTAACTCAAAAAATATTTAACCGATTTCAAATCTGTAAACTTCAGAATAAACTTTATTACTGTCTCCATCTTTTCACCAAATTTCAACTTGATCGAATTTAAAATAATTTTTTTCTTCACTGACTACTTTTTTGTATGTAAAATCCCTATACATGAGCAAAAACAAAATGGCGGATTTTCAACTTTATCACCGGTCATATCATATACTATCAAATGGATGAAAGTGATAGTAAAGACTATCAAATGGATGATAGTGATAGTAAAAATGACAAATGGTCATGTGTTACAATCTTACAAATCAAATGACCAGAATCTATGGATGAGTTATATAAAAAAACGTTCAATTAGGGGACTTTTCTAAAACGAGTAAAATACCAAACGTTGCCCTCGAAAGCTCGAGTCAAATTTTCCTTCAACGGGCTTCCCTGTTCTACAACGTGCAACGGGCCTGGCAACTAAACTGTTGATGAATATGTCCTCAGTTTCAAAGCGTAATTCTCCATTGCAACCATAACCGACAAACGTCCTCGCTCCGACACTTGTCAAGCATTGACACCCGTGCTATATTAATGGGGATGTGTTTATAGAGTCACCTCATTAATAAATCACTTGAATACTTTTTGGTTAATTCTCTTTTCTTTCATTTTTTAAAGTTCGAGGTATCACATTTGACGTGGAATTTGAAGGAACACGTTTGGCGTGTTCATTATGTGTATCATGGAAAAAAGACGCTAGGAAATAAACAACCTTATGTAGAAGCCAAAGTCGTTATCCTCGGAAGCGGATCTCTCGGATCAACAAATATCCTTCTCCAGTCTCAAAAGCAGGGAAATAAATTATCTTCTACCGTCGGTAAACGTTTCACAACGAACGGGGATACATTAGGATTTAGTTACAACGGAGCTATGAAAGTACGACCGGTAGGAAAGGAAGTTCCAAAAGTTCGTAAAAAAGGAAAAGGTCCTGGACCGTGTATAACATCTGTTATTGACATGCGTGGTTTGCCTGGGAAAGAGCTTCAAGATGGATACGTAATTGAAGACGGAACACCCCCGTCTTCAGTGGAATTGCCTTACAAATTTTTACTTCGATGGATCGAACATTCTACAGATACAACACCCGGTGAGAATGAATGGAGAGAACTCGGTAGACATTTAAGTGGCAAAGGATGGAAAAACTCATTAGCGTTTTTATCTATGAGTAATGATGACGCGATGGGAGAATTACGACTTGATGGTAAAAATAACCGTGTTTGGGTGCATTATCCGGACGTCGGGGAAGGGAAAAACTTTGAAATAGTAAAAGAGGGTATGACACATGCAACAAGAGGATTGAAAGGGCATTTTGTGCCTAATCCATATTGGGGTGGTTTTGCCGCAAGGATAAGAGATACCAAGGGCATCATAACAGTCCATCCGCTCGGTGGATGTGCTATGGCCGAAAGTGGGGCAGACGGGGTTGTGAATCATGCGGGGCAAGTTTTTGTAGGGGACTCGGATGAGTTACATCCGGGACTGTACGTTGTAGATGGAGCTGTGATGCCGAGGTGTCTGGGGGTCAATCCGTCCCTGACGATATCAATTGTTGCTGAGAGGTGCATGAGACTTATGGCGGCGCAGCTGGGGTGGACTATTGATTATGAAAGTAAGAAATTGATTTCCATTTATTCGAAGGAAACTAAATGAAATTTCGGACTCTATCACGTATTTATGACTACGAAGACAATTAATGGCGTAGATTATACAGCCTTTTAACCCACCAACAATCCTACAGCAAGGTAAAACACAGGTCAATTTAATCTCGTTTATGCCGAAATTTATATCATATATCAATATCTCAGCAAGTGAACACCGAAACCGCGATATCACTTAATGTACTATTAGTTACCTCCTATTTGTTCACGCAATACGGAAATATATATATGGTGCTGTATCACATGAGGCCAAAGGCCGAATGTGATACAGCACCCAGCAATATATCTTCCGTATTGCGTAAGAACAAACAGGGGGTAACGAATATATCACTTGGTGTAGGCATATGGATCTTATTATTAAAACGTAAATTATGCAGAATTAGATTTCAAATTTACCTAAGTTGTCTTCATAAATGGTAAAAGTCAACCAAGCAATACGGATTTGCCAAACAGGTAATATATAACCTTATCATTCAGTAAATAAAAATGAAACAATTTCATTGGATAATAGTTAATAAATATGTTTCTGTATTACTCTATTTGTTTTTTGCTTTTTTGTATCGCCCATATGATATATCCCGTATCATATAGCTCTTTTACCAGTCCTACTTGTATCGCTTTCGTAACGCGCAGTTGAATTACATAGCGCGCGGTTGTGCTTGCGTAAGAGGCTTATTGCAACGCAGTGCAGTACGCGTAGCTTTCAGAAACAACGCGCATAGCTGTCAATCAAATTAAGATTTATTGTAATATTTATAAACATAATAATTAAAACAAAAATTATTTTCCCCAGCAATTAAGCTCTTTAGACTTGCTAAAACTTTATGTATACCAGCTTTAAACTGAATGATAAATTCGTTACCCCCTGTTTGTTCTCATGCAATACGGAAAATATTAATGGTTTGAGTTCGTATCACACTCGGCTTTCAGCCTCGTGTGATACGAACCCAAACCATTAATATTTTCCGTATTGCTTTAAATCTATGGGGTAACTAATAGTATTGCACGGTTTAAGGATAAGTTTGCGTGCGCGACTTTTGCAAGCGCGCAATAAAAAACATACCACGCGCAGTCATCCCTGCGTGATAACTTTTTGATTACGCAATCAAGATATTTTTAGACTTAAAATATGTAATACGGCTATTTATCACTTGGTTGAATTAAATTCTTGGATCCCATTGGTCGAAAGGCCAATTAATATATACAAGGTGAGATGGACGTAAGTCATTAACTGGTCATATTCTCTGTTTCACACAAAAACATTGGTAAAACCATAGATTAAAGAATAATTGTATAACTCTGCTTGTAGACCATCAATTTGGATGAAACAAGTTTATTTTGTAGCTAAAGAAGTTGACTTTCAATATAAATAAATGTCAATGTGATACAAAGTATAACTTTATTCTTTCAGCGTGGATAACAATGTATAATTTTTTCTGTTACAACCTGTATAAACCATTAAGAAAAAACAAAATTTGGATGACTTGTCAATATTCGATACATGCTTTAGCATTATATTTCATTGAGGTATATTAGAAAAAAATATGATCCCAACATTTTTATTTTTAATGTGTTTATAAATCATAACTTTCTTACACTTGTGTATGTAATCCTATGCGCGCCTCCTCCACCGTCACCTCCTCTACCCGAACCATCGTGTTCCCTGATTGCTTTTTCAAGTGTAACTTCATTAATTAAAATCCTGAGAAGTCCACTTTTTATACATAAATAGAGTATAAATAGACCTTTCATATGATAGCAAACTTTCCCAAATACGTAAAGAAGTTTTATAAAAAAAATCATATTTTCTACAATTTTTTAGGGTAATATTTGTGATGCAAGGCCAGATATGGATAAGTTCATGTATGATGCAGTACTGCAATATGGTGTAACAATTGTGCAAATTGGGTGAAAGCATGAAATTTGGCATATAGACATACTTTAGAGTATACTTATCAACTTTGGGGTAAGGGTCCAAAATATTTGCGATTATTTTTCAAAATGGCCGCCATTTTCAAAATGGCCGCCAATTATGCTTGAAAATGATATTTAGTTGGATGTGTATGTAATGCCACTTGTTTTACTCATAGCAAGAGGAATAACAAAATGACAAATATCAAACAATTTACAATATCATTTAAAAATTCAAAATGGCCGCCAAATACAAAATGGCCGCCATTTTGATTTTGACTTACAGCTTGTGACATGGAAATTGACTACAACCCAAGTTCCAAAAAGGTTGAAATGTATACTAAAGATGCTTTGTGTGTCACTTATACTTTCTATTATACCAAGATGGCTGCCAATCACATTTACCACATTCAAAATGGTTGCCTTTGTGTTATGTGTGAAGTGTTTGTGTTTGTCTGTATACATTGCGAAGTCCATGTCACAGTGTTCAAGCTAATAAATGTCTGGGTGCAGTGATCTTCTATGTCTGTTTTCTGTTTCTTTTCATTCGCCTAATTCTTCCCTTTCTGCCTCATCCATTTCAGATCTATATACCTCATCACCCATGCATGCTACCCTGCAAGCCTGTAGATATAGAATAGAGCCAAAATAATCCCCTAGTAGCTGATAAACTGCTGGTGACTATGGCAAAATCATTCAAACTTGTAGACAAGGGACACGTGCCACATCAGAGTCATGAGAACAAACACCCATATAGACTGGGTCAAGTGCATATTTTGCCAAATAGGAGGGTCACTACTATTTCCAGCTAATTTTAAAGAAGTGTAATATTAAGTGTAAATACTAATATTGCTAATAACCTGGTTAAGTTTAAAGAGATTCGAGAACTTCATGATGATGTAAATTTTGAAGCTCTTGATAACGGGGCAGGGATTGCAGCGACTCTATCTGAAATCTAATGAAGCAAAGTGGCATAAAAAAATGTAAAGATAACTACAACTCTACGAGCGGAAAAGCGGAAAGCAACAGAATCTGAATCAGAGCCAAAATGTTACTTACCTAAGAAGACCCGCTTTAGTAGTGCAGCATCAAGGTGAATTACATAAAGCTTGTACATCTAAGCTGATGATACCACTTTCAAGCAACTCCAAGGCATAGCTCTAGCAGAACTGCTCACATACATTTAAAATTGTCATTCTGAGAGTTGCGAAAGCAATCAAGTGCCAAAGTTTAAACTTGCAGATTTAAATCAAATGTATATGAAAAGACTTGAAATCTTAGGTGTTGAAACTACTTCCAAATTACATTCAGCCAGGCTCAAAGATCGCATCTTGGCTAATATCCCAGATAGGCAAACCCACAAACAAGGTAGAGATGTTTATCTAACCTTTAAGTACGATGTGGGTTTGGCATTAAAAAAAGCACTTGACACTAACTTTAATGAAGAAGCCATACAGTAATTTTGGCAAAAGCAGCTGAGATTGTTCGCAGAGATATTGTTAAGCATGAAAGGTCTGAATTTGATGGAAAATTCTCTACGAATTGTCAACAGCATTTGGTCCCACAATATTTAAAGACCCTAATAAGCATGATAATGGCAGGTGCCGGTATTGAACAGCAATCAACAATGGTCAAGCAATGCCACTGACACCCAAGCAATGCTCACCGTGTCCCAACTTATGCGTCATAATCTTATCATTCGGCGTAGGGTAGACTCATCATCTCAATATCACAGTGTAGAAAGGGAACCACCCTACCCATTTATTTGGGCTACTTGTACATGCCAGGACAAGGAAACGTGGACTGATAGACAAAATGTGTGAATTAGAGCTTTCCATATCATTATAGAGTTCTATCCATTTCAAATGAGTGTGTGTTCACAATATGAAGCTAAAACATGCATATAATTTATCCATCTAATCTCAGACATGGACTGTTCACCACAAGTGCAATCGATAACATAGTGCAGTCGATAACATCTTTCCATGGCACTGGGATTTCAATGTTTCAACATCCGAGCAAGAACTTTCTTGGAGAAGAGCGCAAGATGCCTGAAATCCCCAGCAATCAACCTAAACAATCCAAACTGGCAAAACTTCCTGAAGAATACACCAGCATAACGCCTATAGAGATTCACTCCAAACAACCTAAGGTACCTGAAGTTGGTGTCATGACAGCTGTTCCATGTGACGCAAATGCAACAGCCAGACAATATGACGAAAATTAAGTTACTATTGTCTCTACTAGCATTGACTATAGTGTAATCTTTAGGAAAAATTCTGCTAAGTGATTGTTAAATGTTGACTGTTGATTGATTATTTTCATGGCGGTATGATAGTTGGAAGAGCTGCAGAATAACTAATATACTGACAAAACACTGTTTGTACTTGAGACCAGCAATATTGAGCTTGTCATAAATTCGAATTACATGAAATGAGGTGAAACTGATTTGGCATCCTAAATTAAAATGGACACTACTTGACATTCTTGGTGAGTTGGTAATAGAGTAATCAATATTATAACTCTCACAGCACTGACTGATAGTTTGTTTTTTGACCTATAATTACAGGTGGCTTTCTCATGTGAAAGACGTCGTGAATACTGATAAGATGAGCAAAACATGGAGCTATCTTGGGATGCATTCAATGCCAACAAGACTAAGCATGACCCGGAGAATCCAACAGACAAAAGCACACTTCTGCCTCTTTTTGCAGAAAAGGCATCTTCACCTGCCATGATATGTCATGCAATGAATATAATAAACAGAATATTGATTTTCTTAACCCAGGACAGGCCCCGGTAATTGCATGTGACCAGCCCTTACCCAGATAACAATCATACATTGGCCCTACATTGGCTCAATATACGTTAATAGAACTTTGGACCAATATTGGTTCGATATCAGTTGCCCATTGGCCCAGTATTGGACCAATGCTAATGCTAGCCCATTGTTGGTCCAATATTGGTTACCGAGGCAATGCCAATGCCGATGGAAAGCCAAGATTGGGCCAATATTTAATGCGATTGAATGCCAAGATTGGCGATCGGTAACCAATATCGGGTCAATATAAGTACTAAATATATGATATTGTAATCTGGGTATTTGCACTTGCAAAACAAATCGAATGGAATTGGCCGGACAAGTATGGGGAAGGTAAGATGGTGATAATGTTCGGGGGTTTGCACATTGGGATGGCGGCTTTTAGAACTATTTGTGGTTGGCTAGAGGACTGTGGAGCAGTTGAAGCGGTTGAAGCAGACATTTCCTCACCTGGTACTGCAGATTCCTTTCTGAAAGCTTCCCATTTGACCCGTACAAGACACGCCCATCAGGTTATGTACCGCGTGCTGTCTGTACATTCTAATGAACAAATCATTTGAGAAATATGCTCACAACTTTAATACCTGCAAGTACAATGCCAGACACATTTGATTCCTGGCGCAGCAGACTCATACAAGAGAGTCCACAATTCCAGTGTTGGTCTGTAACTTTGGAATTAGAATTATTCATCCTTACCTTTGTTAGGTCCCTCCGAGAAGGCAACGTTCAGTTGAACAAGTAAACATCTGTTCAAGTCACATTTGGTAAGCAAGTGATATCTCTTTGTAAGACCATGTTGGATATGGGCAACCCCTTTGAAGAAGAGACTGAAGACCTCTTTGTACTTGATACAAAGGACACAGTAGGTGATGAGGTCATCCATACAGTACGTAACATCCAAAGCATTTGAAAGAAAAAGTATGCTAGTTAAGTAGAATCGTGCTTTACTAACAGAACAACATCATTATATGATCAAAAAGAACAAGCTACCGCTCTTCAGTTATCCTCAAGCACCATCAAAGTCTGATGACAAGCAGCTGATTTCTTCATTGAAGAAGAATTGTGCACTTTTCTCCCAATTATATGTATCTTGTCAAGTCCGGATTGGCAATATGGAAGATTTTTTCCGCCATGAAAATCAGAGATATCCGCCATCTTTATCAAAATTTGGGAAACTACGATCTGGAACAAAGGCATGCCTTCTTACCTGTTTCCAAAACGCATGTCCAACTCAAGCTGATAATGTGCCAAATGTAGATGCTTTTCTTCTTGACGGTGCAGCTGTTATCAATATGCTGCACTGTTATACTGTTGGGCAATTTTTTAGCGTTGGTTAAACTATGAACAACCCAATTGTTGGGTAAATAATATTAACCAACTGTTGATGAAATTTTACCCAATATTTGGGTAATTAGCTAAAACTTTTACCCAACAGTTAGGTAATTAGCCAACATTGTACGCAACGTTGGTAATTATTTACCCAGAAGTTGGGTTGTTCATAGTTGAACCAACGTTGGGTAAATTATTTGCCCAACGTTCTAACAGTGTGCTTCCTGGTGCAGCAAAAACTTTTATAGAGTACTCTGAAGAGGTTTTCTTGCCTTATATTCAGTCACAGGTGAGGAAAGCTAATAGAGTTGACATAGTTTGGGATGAATATATCCCCAAAAGGCAACGACAAGAGAGAAGCGGGGAAACGGTACCAGGAGGAGAGTACAGCCGGAGTCCAAGATTCCTGGAAGTTGGAAATCATTTCTACGAATTGATGAAAACAAGATAGAGATTTTTGCTTTTCTGGCAAAACAGTGCACACAAATTCACACAGATGGCAAAAGAGGAAAACTGACAATGGTCAACTCTCCAATGAAAGACACAAGTCGTCTAACTCCTTGCACGCACGAGAAAGTGGATACAAGGCTTTTGCTACATGCAGCTGATGCTTCGTCTAGACTGGATGCAAGCGAATCATGCTTCGAACTGTTGACACAGATTTAGTTGTACTATCGATTGCATTATTTACCCAAGTTAATGTAAATGAACTATGGGTGTAATTTGGCACTGGTAAAAATTGTAGACTTATATATTCCAGCTCATGCCATCTCCAGGACTTTAGGTCCACTGAAATCAATTTCGCTACTAATGTTCAATGCATTTACTGGTTGCGCTCAGACTTCGT